>JAASFE010006183.1:2815-18384 GCA_013365205.1 Pseudocercospora cruenta
GGCGCGGCAGCTTGGCTGGGAAACTGTTTCCGACACGCCGAAGAGGGAGCGCGTCCTTCACGACCGCATCGCGTCTCAGGCACAGGCCATCAACTTTTTGTGTACGAAGCAACACACTGCGTCGCATAATCGGCGACTTGATATACCGGCCGTGTTAGTTCTATCGCCATGGCAGACCAGCAATGCGCGCAGGACGTCCAGACTGCCTTTCACACCGACTCAGCATTGGCGACAAGGATTATTGATGCGGCAAATCGATACCAAGGAGAGCTGCCGGCCTTGTTCTGGGACATTGCGAAGCATGTGATTGCTACGGAAAGTAGTGGTAGTACTGCTCAAGCGACGAATGCGAAGAAGCGCAAGTTAGATGAAGCGACATGGTCAAATCACCAGCCGAACACCGCCGCAAATGGCAGCAGCAACCACAGCACGCATATCGCACAGCCCGCGCTGGCCTTCGAATGCAAGAACGTCAGCTTTGCAGTACCAGCGAGGAAGAAGTTGAAGCTACAGATCATTGCGGACCAATCAGAGCCAAGCAGAAGAGAAGTGCGACTGCTAAACAACACCACAAATGAGACCGAGTACACCCTTCCAAATGCGCAGATCGATCAAGTATTCTGCCTACCAGTGCCAGAGAAGCAACAACGACAATCGAATTTCGTCATCTTGCCCAAGGCAGGCGCGACCAACGCAGATGGCACGTCATGCGAGCAGATCGTATTTACCATGAACGAAACGAAACCAGATGACGCCAACTCCTCGACTCGCGCTAAGGTGGAAGGAGATACATACATCACCGTGACAGACGCAGAGCTCAATGCTCTACTACAATCTTACGGAAAACAAGTCATAAGACCCACAGAAGCAGAATTCGCAAGCAGTATACCCCAATCACATCGGAAAGGCGAGAAAGGATATCATGTCAAAGCACATCGAGGGACGAAAGAGGGTAAGCTTATACCAACCCACCTCTCCCTCACCCAACATGCTGATGTTCTTCTCCAGGCTACCTCTTCTTCCTTCCCGACGGCATCCTCTTCGGTTTCAAAAAGCCTTTGTCCTTCTTCCCGTTCTCGTCCATCGAATCCATATCCTACACATCCGTTCTCCAACGCACATTCAACCTCGTCATCTCAGCAACCACAGCGTCGTCGGAAGAAGCCACTCAAGATGTGGAATTCAGTATGCTAGACCAAGCAGATTTCGCAGGAATAGATGAATATATCAAACGTCATCAATTGAATGATGCGAGTATGGCTGCTGCGAGGAGGGCGAAGGAGTATAATGTGAATAAAGATAAAAAGAAAGAGGGCGACGCGGATATGAATGGGGGAGGGGCAGATGGTGGTGTGGGTGAAGATGGGTTGACGGATTTACAACGGGCGGAGCAAGAGTTGCAGGATGCTGAGGATGAGGAGGAAGAAGATTATGTTGAGAGTGGTGGGGAGAGTGATGGGGAAGGTGAAGATAGTGAGGAGGAAGAAGAAGGCGGAGAGGTTGAGGGCGAGGAGGATGGTGGGGAAGAAGAATGATTTCATAAGATGGGTGATTAGCAATGAGGCTCAAATGCCGCAATATGTCCGAGTTGAGATATGGCATACCTTCGTATCGTCCCATTTCACTCTTTCCTTTACTAATCTACTGGTTTGAATGACATCTTGCCTGGGGTATTTCTGAGGGCGAGCAGCATTCGTCTCGCTGTTGTTTCGAATGCAGATGAGAAACGTCTCTTATCCAATGTCCAGGTGAGAAGCATTCCGCTCTTCAACGGAGTCGAGGGATGGCAAGCCCGTCTTTCGCCCTTCTCATCTGTCTTTGGTCCCGGCGCGGGAATGCCTTTCCCATCGATTGGTGAACTACCATGTCATGACAGAAACCCTAGGGATCTGGTGTCTAAGGCCGTCCTGCGACCAACTGTGCTCGCGAGTACGTTGGTCAACTCGTGATTGCTATCCGCCAGTGCTTCCGGAGATGGGTATTGTGTACATCGAACGAGTCGTTACTTTTATGAGCTTATTTAATACACCAGTTCAAATTTTAAAATCGATCACAACAACGCAACGAAGGCTGAAATTCCTACAAAAATTACAACTGACCTAGAAGAGCACGTAGACTTATTCTCGAAATCCTCAGACGAAATCGGTAACATCGTCGTCTCCACGACTAACCCCAATGTCGGGTCGTAACCCTTGCTCTTATGCCAAGACGTGTGCCCTGAGCGGACGAGGCGGACAGATGGGGTGAGAGCGATTTAAAAAATGCATCCCAAAGGACCATCGCCTTACTTGGGTGCGCGAGTAACTTGCCATGTATGCATTGCTGTGGGTTTTACAGCTTACTATGCCTCCATAGTGCAACAGGCTGAGCATTGGGGGCAAGTTGCAGACGGTCCCGGACACTCTTCGCAATGCTGCGTTCCTGACCTCAAAGAGACAGAATAGCTCACGGGCAGCAAGTCATTATCGGTCGCGACACGGAGGCGAGCATCACAGTTGAGATTATCGTGGGCTGGACGTCGACAGCGGACGAGCCATTGGTGTGATGATTCAAGTCGCAACGCGCACGCTGCACATCGAACAAGCGGCATTTGGAGGGCATCAAGTGTGCTCTTAGTAGATGCGAAGATCATGCCCTGTTTGTACAACATCGCGGCTGCTACGCCTTCTCACGCGCATCGAGATCCTAGGTGCCTAGTGCCGGTAGGATCCCTGCACGGATGAACTTGTCGATCACTTCGACAGTTCTTTGCTTGTGATCGACGTCGCTAGTCGCTCGAAGCGTCCGGTCCAGGCTTTGCTGCCGAGACAGATTAGAGCATGTTTACCATGGATTAGCTGTATAATTAGTAGTCCTGTAGATCCGTACGCACGGCCAATTTAGTAGTAGCGCTTAATTACAAGCGGTTAAGAAAATGTTCTTAGTCTATACGCTCTATAAGCTATCTATACGTATAATTTAAGGCCTTAGTAGGCTCTTAGTCGCGTTTATATTACTAAAGTATATCTTCTATAATTTATAGAATTACTATAGATATACTAGATATAGTATAGATTACTATATTACTAGAATAAAAAGAATTAGAGCTTCTAGTACTATAGTAATAGATCTACTATAGTCTAGACTAAGAGTCGTACTAGTTTCTATATTATAAATAGTAACTTAATAACTAAAATCTAGTAAATTATTATAAAAAATATCGCTTCTATCTATAGTAGATATATCGATTAGTACTATTTTTACTTAGAATAGAGAGATAAGAATATTTAACTTACTAGACTATTATTATATATCTAGTTCTAAGAAAGTACTATATACTATATATAGATATTTTATCTATCTAGCTATTTAGAGTATTTAATAGAATATATTATATTCTATATAGGAACTTCTAAGATCTTATCTATTAGTAGCTAGATTTAGACTATAAGAACTTAGAAAGATATATCTATAAAGTAATAGAAGTAGGTTATAGTCTTAGTATAGTTTAGGACTTTATAGATAGTACTTTCCTTAAGTTTATAAGATCTCTTAATACTTTTCTATAGATAGAAATATATTCTAGATATTATAGAATTAATAGATAGAAGATATAGTATATAACTATATCTAATAGCCTTACTATTAGAGCGAGGTTACTAAGCTATTTCTACTCGACTAAGCTAGCTAGACTCTATAGTAGTCTAGACTAGTTTAGACTAGTTTACTAAGGCTAAACTAAACTAGTTATATAGTTTAAATACTAAGAAACTAGTAAGAATACTAGTTTAAACTATATAAAGTACTAGTTTCTTTAGAATATAAAAATATTAAAAGAAAATATAAGAGATTACTTAATACGCGTATCCGCTTATTTTACTATATATATAGTATATAATAGTATATAGAGCTTAATATACTATTCTTACTTAAAGTAAGATACTCGCTAATATTAATATATATCGTCTTAAATCTAGATACTAAAGTATAAAAGAACCTAATATAGAATCTTAATATTCTTATTCTAGAAGATTATATACTTAGTATAAAGAGCAATAAGATATATAGCTATTTAATAATTAGTATATATTTTAGAAATTATATAGAAGGAACGTATCTTTAAAGACTATAATAAGAAAGGCTTTAGTAGCCTTCTATAAAGCCTATATTACTTCCTTTTAAAAGTAGATATCTATTTTAAAGTTCTAGATTACTTCTTAAATAAGATATAAGAAGGATAGCTTAGAGATTAAAAGCTTAGTCGACTTCTAGTAGTAATAGATCTTATATAGAGCTATAGCTAAAAGAATATTAATTTTACTAGCTATAGATACTAGCTATAGATACTAGCTATAGATACTAGCTATAAGTACTAGCTATAGATAATTAGTAACTTACTACTAGCCTTCTATCTATACTTCTTATAAGTAGTAGTAGTAGTATCCTTACTATTAGTCGTTTTATAAGAAGCTTTAGAAGCGATATCCTTACTATCTATAGAAGTATATTCTAAGCTATTTAAGGCTATATTCCTTTCTTTAGTATTATAAGACCTCTAATGTTTTCTAGAAATAGTATTTATAGTAGTCTTAGCTATACGTAATATAGTATTTTATTTAGTATATACTATTATAATACTAGTATAACTTAATATAGAAGTATAATAATAAATATAGAAAGCTTAAAGTCGCTAATTAAAGATATAGTATAGATAAAGTTTATATAATTATTATTATAAATAATATTTATTATAATAATTAGAATATTATAAGATTTTCTAGATAATAAGATAAGGTTTATATAAACTTATAGAAAGTAATATTATTCTAAACTAGAAAGATGGATACGATTATAAGAACGTAGCTAGCTATTATAGCTAGTAATCTCTTAAATCTATCTTAATTAATAAACGCTAAGACTTAAATAGTTAATACTTGCCTTAATTCGCTATTTATATAGCTCTTATTCTTTAGAATAACCTTTCTATATTTTTTATCCTTTAGAATACTCTTTATATACTTCTTATTCTAAAGAATATAGAAAGGATAATCCTTATTTTAAAAGATATAGAAAAGTTTCCTCTTATTCTTTAAAATATTCTTTCTATTCTTTATATTCTTTAGAGTATCCTCTCTATATTCTATATTTTTTAAAGTATTCTCTATATTCTTTATACTTTAGAGTATCCTCTCTATAATACTACTATTCTAGTAGGCGTATCCTTTATATAGCTCTCGTTCTTTAGAATATCCTTTCTATACTACTAGATATATTCTCTATATAGATCTCGTTCTTTAGAATATCCTCTCTATACTACTAGATCTATTCTTTATATAGCTCTCGTCCTTTAGAATATTCTTTTAATACTACTAAATAGGCCCTTTATATAGCTCTCGTCCTTTAGAATATTCTTTTAATACTACTAGATAGGCCCTTTATATAGCTCTTATCTTTTATACTACTAGATAGGCTCTCTATATAGCTCTTATTCTTTATACTACTAGTTCTATCTTCTATATAGCTCTTATTCTTTATACTACTAGATCTATCTTCTATATAGTTCTCCTTCTTTAGAATATCCTTTCTATATTACTAGGCCTATCCTCTATATAGCTTTTATCTTTTAGACTATCCTCTCTATACTTATAATAAATATACTTTCTAATATCCTATCTTTATAGTTAGTAACTTATAAGAAGATAATTTAAAGATCTTATAGCTAGTAATTATAGCTAGTAATCTTATAGTAAGTAAATTTCTTAATATCTTATCCTTATAATTAGTAATCTATAAAGAGATAGTTCTATAATTAATACTAATAGTACTATTAGAAATCTTATTTAGTCTTTATTTATAATATATTAAGAGATTAAAGGATAGCTACTTTATTCTATAAGATAGAGCTAAATTATTAAGAAGAGCTATATATTTTTAATCTTAAAAGTAACTCTTTTAGTATAAATACTAAGGAGATTAGAAAGCTTAAGTTTAGAAACTAGGAATATTTCTAATATTTTCTAAAGAGCCTATATCGCTTTAGAGATAGACTATAGATCTATCTTAAAGTTAATAGTAATCTCCTATACTAGTTATTAAAATAGTCGTTTTATAATTAAGAGTTAAGTATCCTTCTTCTACTAATAAAGCTAAATCTCTTATAGGATAAGTAAAGTAGGACTTCTTTTAGACTATATTCTACTTTATATTTTTAGTTAATAAGCGAGTAACGTTCTAGTAAGACTTCTTCGTAATACTCTTCTTATTTATTAATAACTATCTCTTATTTACTATTAGTATCTTCTCTTTTATAGATATAGCCTTTTTAGTTTTAAAAATAGTTTTCTAAGAGATTTCTTTCCTTTATATATACTATAAATAATCTTCGTTTTTTAATATCTTATTATTTAATAGCTATTTATCTTAGAGTTTATTCTACTTATTATCTTCTTTATTATCCTATTTCTAGAGGAAGCTAAGCGTTTATTTAAATAAAAAAGAATATATCGAGAACCTTTAGATTATAGAGCCTCCTATCTCTATATAGAATATTATTATTATTAGAATAATCTATACTATTATCGAATATATTAAGAATAGCTAAAGAGCTAAACCTATATAATATATTAAATATTTATAAATAGATAAGAAGAATAGAAGGACTAAGTATTAAGAAAGCTATTATCTTATAGCTTCTAAATAGAGTCTAGTTACTCTAGTAATAGATATATTAAGGGAAGAGTAGTATATATATTAATAACTAAAATAGTACTAGCTAAAAGTACTAGCTATATCTAAAATACTAAGAGGAAAGAGATTTAGGATACTTACTACTAGAACTAATAATCGAATACTATTATATTAGCTATAGCTACTAGCTATATATTATCTCTTATATTATTTCTTCGATAGCTTTAGAATAGGATCTATCTATAGTCGTTTTCGCTTATTAGATACTCTTATAATCTCTTTAGAATTACTAATAAGATCCTCGCTTAGATTAAATCTCTTATTAAGTTTCTATTCTTCCTCTTTCTTAAGCTCTAAGTTCTTAAGATCTTTAATAAGAATAGTAAATAGAATATTTAGAATATTATCCTATTAGCTCTTAAAAAGGAGCTAGTATTAGAATACTATAATATTATTAAATATAGTTAGAGAATATATCTAATTAAAATAACTTTAATATCTAGTAATACTAAAAGACTATTTATAGTCTATTCCTATAGTAGGAATAGTAAGAATATCTTATATAATTAATACTAGTATTAGAAACTTAGATATAATCTAATACTATATACTAAGAATATCGTCTCTAAATTATTCTTAAAGATTAAAGAGATCTAAAAGATTATTAGAGAGTCTAGATAATATATTTCTATAGTAAGTATTTACTAGTTTGCTTATATAGCTAGTATTCCTTATCTATAGCTTATATTTCTATCTAATTCCTATCTTAAACCTTATTTTAAATAAAGAGGAAAGATATTTAACTTTTCTTCTACTTCTTCTTCTACTTCTAACTTCTTTATTTAATAAGATATTATTTAAATAGCTTCTTAAGGCTATTCTAGTAATACTTAGGCTACTCTCTATTATCCTTCTATTCGAATTAGGTCTAGTAACTATCTTTCTCTAATAGATTAAGTAAGTAGGTAACTCTATATAAGTCCCTAAATATTTTAAATATAGTACTATAGTACTTCTCTAGTTTCGAGAAAGATATATCTATAGTAGAAGTTATAGAAACCTTCTATAGTATAGCCTTCTTTATAAGCCTCTATATAGTAGTATCTAGTTCGTTAAAGAGCTAATTATAGTATATAAAAACTAAATAAATAGTAGGTCCTCGAGTCTATCTAATTACTATAGTTATTTAAGTATAGTACTTAGCTATATTAATAAGATACTTAGCCTACTTCTATTTACTCTTAGATAGTATAAGCTAATTAATTCCTTCTTATTTCTAGAACTCCTAGATAGTAATTTAGAGTATATATACTCTAATAAGTATATAGAAAGTCGAATTAAATCGAGTCTTTATATTCTAAGTAAACCTTAATAGATATTAGAGAGGCTACTTCTACTACTATTTATTCTAACTAATAGATCGAGTATCTAGCTTAAAGTAGTTAATAAGCTCCTATTAAACTTTCTCGAATCGAGTATATTACTATAAACTAGAGTTTATATAGATTACTATTTAACGAATCTATAAAGGATTAGCTAATAGGAAGCTCGGATACTAGCTATAACTACTAGCTATAGATAGCCTACTTAAAATAAAACGATAGCTAGCGTCTCTACTTTATATTCTTTTATAGTAGTAAGAAGCTTTTAGACTTTCTCTCTAGCTTTATCTTAATCTAGTACCTTCTACTAATCGTTATTTATTAGCGCGATCTTAAGCTATTTAAATAAGGCCTAAATAGCTATTTATATAATATATACTAGATAGAGGAACTTCTTTAGTAAAGGGATTAGAATAGTAGAACTAGTACTATATCTACTATTATTATAGTCTTCTTAGATATATTCTTCTTATATAATATTCGAAGTATATACTAATTATTAAATAGCTATAATTCTCCTCGCTATTTATACTAAATATATAATCCTTTAGAATAAGGATATTAAGACTCTATATTAGATTCTTTTATACTTTAGTATTAAGATTTAAGGTAAGAGATATTAATATTAGTAAATATCTTCCCTTAAGTAAAAGTAGTATATTAAGCTCTATATACTATTATAAACTCTATATATAATATAATAAGCCTTCGGATACGTATATTAAGTAATTCCTTATATTCTTTTTTAATATTCTTATATTCTAAAGAAACTAGTATTCTATATAGTTTAAACTAGTATTCTTACTAGTTTCTTAGTATTTAAACTATACGACTAGTTTAGTTTAGTCTTAGTAAACTAATCTAAACTAGTCTAGACTACTATAGGGTCTAAGTATGTTTTATCTTTATATTTTAAACTAAGAGTACTTCTAGTTTAATCTAGACTATAATAAAAGTCCTACTAGAATTATTCTAGTTACTAATATAATATCGAAACTACTAGAAAGATTTTTATAACTAAATAAGTCTAGAGTTAGATCGTAAATTATCTCTTAACTTTTTAGATATCTAACTTATAATAAATAGACTTTCCTAATAGTAAGATACTTACTACTATTAATATAGTTATTCTAATAGTCTTACTTAGTTTTATTATAGTTAGTTTATACTTTTAATACTTATATCGATTTAGAATACTTAAAGAAATTATATACTTATATATAAGATATATTAGTATATAAACTTAATATAATAGCTAAAGTAGTAGATAGTATTTATATCTAACTACTTATATACTAAGTTTAGTCTAAAATACTTTAATACTATATCCCTTAGTTCTAATAAGTCGAGATTTTACTATAAGCTAGATTAGAAGGTTAAGACTATCTAGGAATATATTACTAATATCGCTATTCTCGCTTTAACTACTAATAGAATAAGAGCGCTAGATAGAGATCTAGCTAGTATTATTAAAATATCTCTAGATTAGATTAATAGAAAAGATCGATTTCTTATTTATATTAATAGAGTTTATCTCTTTTATTATCTAGATTTAATATAAAAAAGTTTATAGTTTAACTTTAAGTAATTCTATTCTAATAGAATATCTATTATATTTATAAAATATCTTACTTATTACTAAGAGATCTTAGTAAAGTAGCTAATATACTATTCTAGTTTAGAGCTTCTTCTATATATATAAATAGTTAAATAGAGTAATCCTTTTCTAGACTTTAATATTATATATAAGTATATTAGTTATAATATCTTACTTAAATAGTAGAATAAGAATTATACTTAGAATATAACTAATAAGAAGTAGTTAATCCTAATTAAGCTAGAGAATATAATATCTCTACTAATTCCTATACTTCTATTTAAAGCTTATAATATAAATCGTTTAAAGGACTTAGAGTTAGTAATAATTTATTTAGAAGAGAAATAGAGACTAAGAATAGACTAGTATTTTAGCTAATAGCTTTTAGAATATATTTAAAACTAACTACTAGATCTAGAATATAGTAGTAAGATTTATTATTTTTAATAATTATAGTAACTTTTCTTAATTTACTTAAAAGGCTTTATTTCTCTTTTTTTTATAATTTTATAATAATAATAATATCTTTTTATTTCTATAGTTTATAGTATTAAAGAAAAGAGAGATCTACTTCTATAAGATAGCGTATTATTTCTAGGCGAATAAGGTACTACCTTTAGTAAGCGATTTATCGAGTTCTTAAAGAAGCGTAGAATCGCGAAGTAGATAGTAGGCCTCTCGCGAGCCCGGAAAATTGTCTAGGCCCTTTCGCAAGGCACTAATAATTAGACAGATAAGCACTCTTGCTTAGCGGCCTTCTACGTCAAGGATCCACACACCATAGCTCTTTATCCGAAAATGTACCGTCTCTCCATGTGAACTTAGCACTTGCAAGTAGCCCTCGCTACCATGCTACATTTCGATTCGCAACGATGTTCAATGACGCAGCTCTGCTTCGGTCGAATGCCCGGCAATAGTATTTTCGGTACATGGAAGTTCTCAACAGCGAATTGCGAGCAAGGCGGGGGAGAGCACTATCGCTGACAGCCACAAGTCACAGCACTCATCACTCCTCGAATGTGCACATCACAAATCAAAAGTACGCTACGAAGACGATCACAGAGCGAAGACTGGTCTCAATATGCAAAACACTCAGGAAGAGCACAATGAGGAAATCGAGCAATCAGGAAGCATAAACGAACATGACTTGCTTCTGTGGAAAGTGAAGCCTGATGCGATTTTGCACCATCGCCGGCTAGCGCTTTCCAAATGGTTGTGCCCAGCACTGCTGGTCGTAGTGCTGCTATCCAATATGCTTACAGCTACACTGATGCAATCACACAAGAATCGGTACAAAGATTGTCCTAGAGACAAATGTGAAGACATACACGTCCAGGGTATGCCGTATAAGACTGCTACCGCATGCCTTGCTGATATTGCTTAGAGCCCTCACCGTTGCACACGCTGGATCGATCATGGCATCTGAAAACTTTCGATGCATTCAATTACACAGCCAGTAGATTCACCCAGCATCCTTCGGTGGGTGATGTCGATGCTGCTTGGGAGTCTCTCGGCCTGAATTGTAAGACGGTCACGCCTAAGCCTACCTCTATATGGCAGACGGTTGAGCTCCTGTGCTTACACTCACAAAGCTGGACACTTTCTGATTCCCACATCTGAGGCCCATCGATTTGGCCTCGAGAAAAATCGTCACGTCACTTTCCCTGAAGACGTACTGGGCGAGGGATATTTCATTGCAATGCTCGATGTTATGCACCAACTACACTGTCTTGTAAGTATGAAGACCTCATTCAGGACCAATCTGAACAGAAACAACGGCTGACTTCTCTAAGGATGCATTGAGAAGAGCTCTGTGGTACAACCGCGATTGGTATCTAGAGCATCGTAACAATCATGTCGTTAATGAGATTCACATTGCTCATACAAGTACGGCTGTTATCTCTTCTACTGGTCTGGCATAAAGCTGACATGTCTAGACCATTGCATCGATGCCCTGCGAGAACGTTTGATGTGCCTGTCCGATATTACTATATTGCCTGAGATATGGATAGATCGGCAGGGTAAAACTCTGCCAGACTTTCAGAGGCAACATAAGTGCCACGAATTTGACGATGTACGGGCTTGGGCATATGAGAATCAAATGCAGAAGGATGTGCGGAATTATACCTTTCTTGCAGGACCCGAAGCAGTCTTGACATCTCTGCCTGGCAAAGATTCACTCTATAGAGAGTTGGGATTAAGCTCGTAATGGCAAGGATCAACAATATGAGACCAATGCACTCCCTGTGGGATATGCGCTGCCTCTTTCAGGAAGTCATACGTCACCAGGTAGCTTTGAAGGTACAGATAATGCCTATCGAGCGAACTAGCTTCCTATCAGGACGTGCAAAGCGGCGTTGCCACCTAGAGCCTGGGACTTTTATTGCATCGGCCTTCCTATCGCTTGCCAATAGTAGCAGCTGTCCAGTAGGTTATTCCGAACGCCCTGAGCTCTCTGGACGGGGAGGTCCACATACGACAGGGTAGTAAGCCGTGATGAGGATGTAACCATATGTTGAATGCTCGTATGCAGAGTATACTGCGGGTCACAGATACCGCGTAAATGCCGATAGCTAGTTCGAAATGCCGATAGCTAGTTCGAAATGCCGATGACCAGTGATCAGGTATCTATAAAGACCTTACGAAACTCGTCTACAGTTTGAGCTCTTCACTACGGACAGACTTGACCAGTGCTTATTTGACAATAATCCGCTTCCGTTGTTGTCTGAGGTGTTAAGAGTGGCAGCCAGAGCTACATATCTTGTCAAACCTGCTTAAGAAAGATGAAATCACTTTCGCTAGCACTCAAAGCACTTTTGATTGCTTCTGCAATCGCTGCGCCGTTACGAGGTAAGAACTCACAATAGTGTCATAAGTCAGAAGGAGATAACGAGGCGTTAATACACAATAGGTTGGTAACAATACCTTTTCCCTTGAGAAACGCGCAGATCAACCCTAATAGAGGCAAACAAGACATATCCGAGCGCTCGGAGATTCTGCCAGCCCAGGTCGAGTACAAGCGCTCAGAGAGTCCACCGGCCGATAGCCATTACAAGCGCTCAGAGGATCCACCGGCCGATAGCCATTACAAGCGCTCAGAGAGCCCACCGGCCGATAGCCATTACAAGCGCTCAGAGAGTCCACCGGCCGATAGCCATTACTAGTACGAGTAGTTTATGTTTGTCTCACAACACAGAGAGAACAAATGTCGTGCAAACAAATCCACAGCTATGTTCAACACCTAGTGAGTGAAGACAGACTGTCGTGATGATTGGTGGAGAGAACTATTAGTAACAACGACAGTCGCTGGGTCAAGTGTGTATGGAAAAGGCGGTAGAGTTATGAAGTGCTATAGAGACGCAATTGAAGTTGTGTATCTTACTACCGAGCCCTCTATCTCCGTTTCAGCCCCTTCCTAATTGAGCGCAAGGTAGTTTCTTCGAGTGTGGCAGGTAGGCTCTTTCCAACATTCTATATCGGACAACCACGCGATCGACCTATACCTAACTACACTAAACTCCTTGCGCTAGCAAGGGTCTAAGGACTAAAGTGCTAGATCTACTATTCTATCCTTATAAAAATAGAAGATTACTATATAGCGTAAAATATAATAATTTAATATATATATCTTATAGTCCTACTAATTCTAAGTTATTCTATATATATATTATATTAATACGACGTATAGCTATAAAGAAAATAAGTAATTCTTATCGTAGATAGCTATAGGTATATAATAGATTAGTATAGAGTACTATAGAGCGCTACTACCTAATATTTAATATACGAAATATATATATATATATATAAGACTAGAAGATTATAGAGAAAGCGATTCTAAGTAATATTTATATAAGTAATAAGTAGCTATAGTATATATCTACTAAATACTAGATCTTAAGCGGATCTAGATTATCTACTAGAATTAAGACCTTCGGATATTAATAAGCGATATATTAGAGGGTATAGAGTAGCTATTTCTTAATAACTTTAATATAAGTAGTATTTAGATAAAGTATAGTATTAGTTTATTATATCTAAATAGCGGAGGTTACTTAGCTAGTAGAAAGCTATTACTAAAAGCCGCTATAATAAGTCGTTATAATAAGCTACCTACTAGAAGATAGCCTATATAAAAGGCCTCGTTATTACCTATATAGTTAGCTTTATATTAACCTTACTAACTACTAAAGATTAAAGGTTCTATACCGAGTAATAAGGCGGCTTCCTATAGATTATTATTTGTTCTACTAATTAGTATAATAGATATTATATTTATAGAGATACTAGTTATTAAGAAAGTCTTCTTACTACTATAGGCGCTTATAAATCTATCCTTATAGATATTATAAGTCTTAAATCGTTAATTATAAATCGTTAATCGTAAATTAGAGCTTAGACTTCCTTAGTTAAATAGGTCTAAGAGAAATAGAGCCTTACTACTTTAAGATATAGATATAATAGTAGGTCTTTACTTATCGCTCTTCGCTATCTTCTTCTTCTTTTTACTCCTAGATTCTTCTACCTTATACTTAATACCTATACCGAATACCTATACTAAATACTTATATCTAATATTTATATCTAATATTCGTATCTAATACTTCTATATTACTAAGAGATACTACTAAAGAATACTACTAATATATCTAATATTAATATACTAGACTCTAATCTACTAAATAAGCTATCTAGCCTACCTCTACTACTAAATCCTAATCTAGACGACTTAACTAATCTATTATCTAAAATAAATCTAGACGCTAATTAGTAGGCTAAGTTAGAAGCTATATATAATATAGAGATAGAAGTAATATATAATATAGAGATAGCTATAGCTCTACTATAAATAGAGTAGAATAATAAGATTAAGGAGGCGGCGGCTACTACTACTACTAAAGAAGTAGCGCGTAGAGAGGTATTATTATAAGTAGTCGCTAATAAGGATAATTATAAGACGGAAGTATATAAGTAGAACGAGATTAGCAATAATAATATTATATAGAAAGAGGCGGAAGAGGCTCCTTTTAAGGAAGACGAGGCTATTAATCTATTTAGTAATATTAAGGAGGGTAAAGGTAATAAACTTACTAATAATAAGAACGCGGAAGATCGTAGTATAGTAGCTCCGCGCTACTAGACTTAATAGTAGGCTAGACTCGTAGTATAAGTAGCTACTACTATAGTACTTTAGTAAGGTATAGATCTCTAGTAGCGAGGTAACTAAATAACTCGAGGTATCTAGCGCGTTCGTAGCTAGTAGTATATCTAAGAGTAGAAGTATACTAATATCTATAGAGAGATAAAGTATACTAGGCTACTACTAAAGTAGTAGATAATAATATTTAATAGATATAAGAAGAAGCTAAATAAGATATATTATAATTATATTTACTAATCTATAGAGGTACTAGAATATAAGTATATCTTCTTAGCTCGTATTATCCGTAATAAGCTAAAAAAGGTTATTAATAAGCTATTCTTTAACTAGTATAAGCTAGAAGAATCGATATAGGAGGTTAATATATAAGAGATATATAGTATTATTAAGGAGGCTATACTAATATAAGTCGATCTTCTATATAAGCTACTTCTAAATAAGAAGATCTTAATTAATAAGGAGAATAATTTGCCCTAGAAGTAGGACCGCCTCTATAAGCGTATTACGGTAATAATATAGATAGCTATTCGCTCGATTTCTCTAAAGAAGGCTTCTATATTCGGTAAGTTATTTAGTCTATATCTAGTTACTAGTAGTATACTATACTATATTATTAGTATTATTAATAATATAAGCCTATCTAGTACCGCTCGTAGGATCTAGATATTAATATAGAAGATAGAGTAGATTTAGAACTAGTATATTATTATAATAGCTCGTAATAAGTAGAGCTTTATAGTATACGATAATCTCGTAAAGTAGA
>JAASFE010006191.1:1266-42759 GCA_013365205.1 Pseudocercospora cruenta
ATACGCTACGGCGGACTTAATTTAAGTCGTTATAGACATAGTTCGGTAGATTACGGTAGAGGTAGGTATTACGTATTAGACTTATATATATACTACGATATACGATTTTCGTATAAAGTTAAGGCTATAGTATTAACGAATAGGTTAGAATATATTAAATTTAATATATAATCGGTTTTCGTAAATACGTAGCGATATACCGTAGCGGATTTCGCGATTTCCGATATATAATAGTATAGTATCTATTACTATTTACTTACTCCTATTATTTTAAATATATACGTATTAAATTCCGATAGAAACGGATTAGATTAGTAATAAAGAGTATTATATAGTCTATACGGGAGTTTATTTAATAGGTAGCGGGGTTTATAAAGTTAGTTACGGGATTAGCAAAGTCTATTACGGAACACGTAAGTCTTAATTACGTGCAACATAAAAACTCTTTATCACTGGTCTAAGTAGGAGATAGGTTCGGGCTAGCGACCCAGCTACACCCCTCTCCGAGACTCTGGGTGAGAGGAGAACTTCAAGGACCCTCGTTTTCCCTCTGAGGACTGCTGCAGCAGGAACATCTTTCCAGATATGTCACAAATACGCACCGGATTGGCGCTGCGGCGAGCAGCAAGAAATAACGAGATTCAGGGCTCTACAGCTGGGCTGGCACTGGGATGGTCTCAAGCAAACCTGATCGTGGTACCCTCTCAGTATGCAAACGACTTCAGGCTGCTATGCATGCGGAATCCAGTTCCGTGCCCTCTACTGGCTGAATCCGACAAAGTCGGCTCTTATGATCGAGTCAAATCTCGCGTGCCTTTCTTAGAAGATGAGGACATCATGGAGCACACTTGTGACCTCCGGAAGGACGCTCCGAAGTACATGGTCTACCAGGATGGCAAGCTTGTCAAAGACCATTGTCCTGATGTTGTTGAGGACTGGACAGAAGACCATGTCGGTTTCCTACTTGGCTGCTCTTTCACCTTCGAGCGAGCTTTGACTGTTGCGGGTCTGGAACCCCGCAATATCACCGACAAACGAAATGTGCCTATGTGAGTATCGATGTTATGCACCGGATTCATCCATGAGAATAAATACGACCATGCCTCATCACCGAAGCGTCACTGATCCTTCTGTCCTCTACCTACAGGTACCAAACCAAAACACCTCTCAATCCATCTGGCGTCTTCAGGGACTGCACTTATGTGGTATCAATGCGAGCATACAGTGAAAGCGACATAGACAAAGTCCGAGAAATCACCAGACCTTATGCCTTGATGCATGGAGAGCCTATTGACTGGGTAAGTGGCTGGTGCCATTTCGGCAAGTCTTGTGAGCGAGCACTTTACTGATAGGCATGTTCCAATCTGCAGGGCTGGGATGCTCTCGAACGTCTCGGCATAGCCGATATATCGAAGCCGGAATGGGGTGACAGCCCTCTGTCCAGCGACGGCAAACCTCTCGGCGACGTCAAAGGCTCTTCGAACGACGTGCCTGTCTTCTGGGGATGTGGCGTAACTCCTCAAGACGCAGTGTTGAAGGCAAAGCTTGCCGGGACAGTTATAGCACATGCTCCTGGGCACATGATTGGCCTCGACTTCAGAGACTCGGATGTTGCAAGGATAAGCTAACCAGCGCGTACAGATAGAGCAAGTAAACTTCACAGGCTCGGCCTCTGACCTCCTCCTCTTTCACAAGCATTGTCATCAACCGATTTATGCGCCGCTCAACATAACGATCGTGATATGCTCTGGAATGCCGTGTCCAATGCTGGAAGGGACTTCCAGGTTCTCCGCAATCATTGAGCACGTTGATAACATGTGAAGCTATCATGTGCAAGGCGGAGTCTCTATTATCCTCAAATCGAATGTCCAGAAAGCGGAGGCGTGCCCGTACCTTGCATAAATCGAACCAGGTCCCGCAGCCACGGGAGGATGATCCGCGATGCTGGAAACTTTCTGCCATGATGTGAGGCCGCATGAGCGGCATGACTAAGCTGGCCGTACTAGAGGAAGACTGCTGATATGGACGAGGTCGATACCACATCTGACATCGCAGCTTTCGCCCTTGCCAAGGTTTGCTTTCTACTGGTCAATGTAGAATGGCTGAAGAGCCACTCTCGATTGCAATATTTGGAGCAACAGGAGTACTGGGCAGTTCAATTGTCAATGCATTTCTGGAGTTCCACGTACGAAAGTGTTTTGGACGCCTCATCGCCTATTCGCGAGATGAGCACAAGCTAGAGCGATGGCGGACACAAGCGGAAATATCGCTTCGCAGATACTCACTCGGAAACATCCAAGACAGCATCGTCGACGTCGATATCGTCATCAACGCAGTCAATACTTCAGACACGAACTTCCACACTAATCTGCTTAAAGCTATAGCCGTGGTGAGGAGCACGAAGATTTACTTACCCTCAGAGTTCGGCATAGACGGCAGTACTCTGGACTTCCGACACGACTCGTTCGAACGCAGAAAGAGTCTCAGCCATCTGGCTAGAAATTCTCTGCATAACACCAAAATCTGCCAAGTCTTCCCTGGCATCTTCCTTGAAAATGTTCTTGGATCCTGGCTTGGCCTTGTAGACACTACTTCAAGTAACGAGATGAGATTGATTTCCGTTGGAAGCAAACACACCCCAATCTCATGCACATCGGTTATCGACATAGGACGAAGCGTTGCTCAACTCTGCCTTTTGCCTGCATCACAAATCCCGGATATGATACACCTAGCTGGAACAACGAACTCAATAGCCGAGATGGCGGAGATCCTTGCGAGAGAACGTTCAGAAGGCAGTAAGGTCGTGGAATTGTCCTTATCAGACTACAAAGCTAGCGTCCTGGTCAGCAGTCCTAGTAACGAGGCCGAGTATCTGAAATTCGTCATTGGGGAAGGAAAGGTAAATCATGGCAAAGGTGGTCTATGGAATGGCAATGAACTTGTCAATCCGCTAGAAAGTAGATGGAAGTGGAAGACTTTCCATGACATGGTGAAGGAGACTGACGGGAGGTCATGGAAGAGCGAGTGAAGGGGCAAAACTGCTTATTTCGGATGAATCATCGACTGACTTTGAAGCATCACAATAGAGGATATACCCTATAACGACCAAATCTCTAATGCCTGTCAGCAGTCAGGCCACGTTCGAGGCATTTCAGACCTCAAGGCTACTAACAGATACAAGAATTGAAGGTGTGTGGTACTCGACTCAATGCAGCAGTTAGCGACTTTTCAGCTTCGAAGCTGCGATATATATCCTCAAGGTCGAGTGAATGAACACAGCATATTAGCCCATAGCAACGGCCATATCGATCCATAATACCGAATCTGATCTTCAAAGCCATGCAAAGATACAAAAAGATACGATCGCCCTCAGTTCAACAGCTCGATGAATTTGAATCACGACCCCATTAACCTCTTCATGGTTGATAAAATCATGTTCATTCGCATTCTGAACAGCAGCACTGTCCGCTGCGCCATTGAGCCGAGAATGATCGTCGAGATTCAAGTCCAATTCGATGCATATTTATAACCGTGATGCTAGCGAGAAGTGCTTTCACGCTTCTCTGAGTCGCACTGAGATCTTACGATACCCAAAGACTTGCTTCTACCCTAGCCCTCCGCACTCCGCAAACGAGGCTCTGTATCGAGCAGGGTGTGTCGGAGCGTAAGGAAGGGAAAATCATGAGCTACGTGAGATCCAATTACCTCACTTCAAGGAGTCTCCGCGGCGACTGGCTATACACCTCGTCTTGAAAATCTCGCAAACGCCTTGGATCGCCAGATGGACCGGAGTCCTGTCTTGAAGACATCGATCAGCTACGTGAGGTCCGGCTCACCTCACATCCCGACATCTCTGCGGCAGGTGCTCAAAAATCAAATCGGTGAAGTATCACGATCGCCTCAGAACGCCAATTTTGAGGAAGACCTATGTCCGGACACCCATCGACTACGTGAGCCCGGCCTCATTCACATCACGGCGGCTCTGCAGCGGGCGCTAACATACGAAGTCAACGAACGACCACAGACGCCTGAGAACATCGGATCTCCAAAAGTTCCTGAATCACTTAGGTATGAGGCTCGACTTACTTCACGCTGTTCCGTCTCTACGGATATTGCTTACATATCAGATCAATGAAGTAACCCCAACGCCTTGGAACAACGAGTTCCCAGAGTCATGTCTTCCTCCTAATGCTAGCTACGTGAGTTCCAGCTTACCGCTCACCCTGCCTCCTTCACGGACGCTCCACCTTGGACGTCCTCAGCCATCAACCCATCCTCCGTGTGATGACACCCATTACACCTTAGCGCCAGGGAAAGTCTGTTGCGAAGCGTTCGTATGGAGACAGTTCACACCAAGAGATTTCCACAGCACGTGCTTTCACAGTACACGGATGAAATATCCCCAAGATCTCGGTCCATCGATTCATCGAAATGATCAGGGACCATAATGATCCTGAAACCTCACGCCCTCAGCCTTCTTATGCTGCGTCCCAAGCCCATAAGGATACTTGTCCTTGAATCTCATCCCCTCAGCCCGATACATGTCCTCGAACCTGACACCCTCCATCTTTGCACGATTACCGCCACTACCACTCCAAGAAATTTTTCCGCCCTCATTCCTACTATACCCATTCCACTTCCCATACTCATCATCAAACCTCACCCCCTCAGCCTTCTTCCCCACTGACCCTTCCCTCACTCCACCACCTCCCTGTCTCTGGTTCTCCCTCAAAACCTCAACAATCCTCTGCACACCCCTCTCATTCTCCCTAATCAATCTATCCGTTGCCTTTTGATGACAATTCGCAATTGTTTCCGCGACTTTCGTAGTTCTGGCCAGGTGTTGACGTGCTACCATCTGGGATTTCAAGAACATGATGGTTCCGACGCCGAGACATGCTAGAAGCGAGACTCGCGTCAAGGTCTGTGAAATGGTGAGAGGTGGGAGAAGGGGTTCTTCGTCTTCGGGGTTTTGGGCGTTGCGAGACATTTTTTGGTGGCTGTGTGGTGAGATCTAGTTGTTGGACTTGTGGATGGGGCAGATGTAGAGGGATTTTTGAGCTGGGTGTTGAGGTGAAATTGGCGACTTACTCATGTCATCTTGAGGTCAGGTATTGGTCGAACGAATATGGTTCCGTGAAAGCTTCAGACGTGTCTTTTATTTGGTTGTGGGCCGGTCCTAGAGTAAGCATATTGGTTAGGTGACCACTGTTGGGCTAAAGAGTAAGCGAAAGGGCCCATTCTGCCAAGTCTTGGGCAGTGCTACTTGGGCAGTAAGAGCACAGTTGCCTCAGCTGTCGCGGATGAAGAATAATTTGCATTATACATAAGCTCCAGATATCGGTACAGCAAGCTCTTGAGTGCACTACTCCCGCTACTACATATGTGATGCATATATGCTTCCAGATCGCATTGATCAGAGAACCGTCTAGAGAAGTACCTAGTCAGCACGTTAACACGATCCCTGCTTTCAGTATTGCTCAGACTTACCCTCTGCCTCTTCCTTCCTGGCCCACCGCTGGCGCTGCTGGCGTCTTGTCTTTGAGATCGCTTCTCTTGTGCATCGAGCACCAAGCTGAGCACATCGTAACCGAATTGTGGGAACTCGAGACACATTCTCTTGAACTCGTGCTCTGCCTCGTGACGCAGAACGTGGGATCTGGTTGCCCAGAATGCTGCGACTGGCTTTCTGATGCTCTCGTCGTCGACACTGGTCTCCTTGTAGACGAAGCGGGCATATGCGATCTCGCCCTTGGCAGTCGATTGTGTAAGGTGGATCTTCTTGTGTGCAAGCGCTGCCAGCGCAGGCAGGCCAAACTTCTGCGCCAGAGTGTAGACACGAGCGTGACGGAGCAGACCAACACCGTCGTTATCTGGTGAAGGGACCGTTGCATCATATTCGAGAGTCGTGTTGCCAGATAGTGCTGGGAAATAGTCTGACTTGTAGAGGTATTCCAGCACCGAGGCAGTGGCAGCCTCGTCATCGTTCTGCAGCTCAATGCGCCTGCGTGCAGCACCGCTAGAGAACTGTGCGCAAGCCTCCTGGAAGAATGGTGATTGGGTGAGCATCAGCTCGTGAGCGTAGAGTGTGGTGGTTTCGCCGGCATTGCCGACGATGAGTTCGACGATAGGAGATCGAAGGTAGCTATGCGCATAGCTTGTCAGTCTTGCTCAGGCGTAGGATACTGTATTTGCTATTGGACCTACTCGAGGAAAGTGGTGCGGGTAGGCACAGTCGGCTCGATGTCTTCGAGTCCCGCCGGCGCGGTCTCGTCAACTACCGTCTCGACGCCCTCTGGCTCACCCATAGTCTCGTCGGCGACATCCTCGACGTCGATGTCCTCGTTGTCTGCCATTTTGCGCTGAGCTCGATGGTGGTTCTCAGAAGTCTTTACCGGTACCGCAAAGTGATCGAGTATCAAGCGCTAGTCAATGCGACCAGTTATCGCCAAGCTCGGAAGCGTGCAGAGGGTGGTGAGGTGTTGGCGGTGGTGATGGTGATGGAGAAGGGAGTCGGAGGAGGCTGGAGAGCTCTTGCCAACGTTGCAGTTGCAGCTCGAGAGGCTGGGAGCCTTGGCGTCAGGAACAGGTATAGCTTGAACAACTCCATGTCGTGAGCGAAGTCAAACCGACTTGATCGTCAACAAGAACTTCTTACTTCTTCATCACTTTCATCGATCATTTGCGAACAATGTGTACATCAGATCCTTACATGAGGTCGCTACACTGCTGGCTACCTTGGGTGGCTCATTGCTCACTACACAGGCCGGCCACGCTTGCTCTTCACAGCAGTGACTTCTTCTCACCAGCGATGCACTACATCCTGATCAGCAACTCCGTCCGAGAACGTGTGGCTGGTCACTCGTGATATATCGTAACTTTATCACTCGCTCGTCTCAGATTCCACAACTTGTGATAAAATATTGCAGCCGCGAACATCCTTCCACAACCTTCAACGCTCTCCGGTCTCATTCCCATTGAACAGCTGCTCGGCATCCATTTCCCATCATCTGCAACCTCGAATACAACCTGCGGATCCCATTCCTTGCCGCCGCAATAGTCGTCGATGCGGAAGCCGGCCTGCGAAATTTGTCTTCCGTCAGCGAACGCAAGTTTGACAAAACGCCGGCGATTAGCTTACCAAAACCATCCGACCATGTCTAGAGATGATCATATCTTGGATCATACCATCCGGAGCACCATAATGGATCTCGAACTTATCCTTGGAGAAGTGGAAGAAACGAGCAAATTGTGCCTTGTCCCACTTCCACAAGAATGTTGCAATTCCATCTGCAGCCTTCAGATCTTTCTGGTCGGTGTCTTCGTCGAAAATGGACGCGTTGATGATGTGAGGATAGCCTGACGCCCTGTTGGCTGGGCACTGTAGACACTCGTGTCGAGTAGCTGAGTGGTCTCTTCACGAGTATATCCCCGATGGAGTCGTCCTCTTCTTCATCAGAGGCAAGTTCATCGTTGGACTCGTCGGATTCTTCATTACTCACGTGGTCGTCCCATTCGTCTTCTGCGTCATGATTGTGGTGTGGCTTGTCCATGCCTGAGGGCAAGCTGATCATAAGACTGCCCAAAGAGAACTTACAAGTGATTAGCAGTCATATCATCAATGCTGTCTCCAGTGTTTATGGTAGCGGTCAGTAAAAGAGGGATGCAAAGATGCTCAAAGCTAACGCGTTTGCTGGGCGGACATATTGAGTTTGATGATCTGCAGGCTGCCCGATAGCCCTGTATCATTGCTAGCCTTACAGTGCTGCAGAGAATGCAGCAGAACTACCCGCGATTCCTCCCCTTAAGCTCCCGCGATTCTGAACGGACGCATCTCACTGGCGGTGCCTGTTCCTTGACATACGATCAGGATATGCCTTTTTATCGCCACCTTCCAATCTCCTCCGCTTCGTACGCATTTCTAGACAAAGCATCCCACTTTGCTGCGCTCGAAGAAACGCCCATGCCCTTGCGTGGAGCAATTTTGACACCAGTGAAAGAAGCCTCTCCAACGAATGAGCCAGAAAATGTACCACTCAGAGTTGTTCCTTCATCGCCAAAGCTGATGTCCTGCTCAATACGGTCCGAGCCAAGTTGGATCATGTTCTCGCTTGAGTCTCGACCACGCCAAATGAACTTCCAAGACGTGTCAATACCAGTGTCGGTCGGCTCAGGACAGTAAATCCGCATTACACCTTCGATCACGTTGAAGTCGAACACAGCAAAGAACGGTCGCTCGCTCGTGAGAGGTGGGTCCTCGAAATCAAGCTCTTCTTCTTGGTCGTCCTCATTGTCCGAGTCCCAAGGCAAGACATTTCCTGTTAGACCACTTTTTGCCATGTCATGATAGATGGTCATAGTGAGCTCGCGTGGTCTACCAAAATACTCTGCAAGGTCCGGACATTCAATTGCGTAAGTACCCATGATGTCCCAGCTCTCGCGACCCGAGTCTTCCACGGCCTTGAGTATCTCGGCGTGCTTCTCAGCGGTTGTGCTCTTGCGAGAGGTTGATTGACGAGCATTCTCCTCTGCAGCTTCAGCTCTCACATCGCTGGCTGCCTTCCAGACAGCATCTCGATCAACACCAACTATAATCCAGCGATCCGGATACCCTTGTCTTGGCCCATGCGGAGCATCGGTCGAGTGGTGCTCGAGTCCCATGCTGTCGCAAAGCTGATGAATTGCTGCGCGATCGTCGGTCTTGATGACGAGGGCTGAGTTGGTGGCAGAATTGAACGTCTCGCGAAGCAAGCGACCGGCATTGATGTCAGCTCTTTGGTGAACAGAAGCGCTTTGCCACTTTTCGTCTTCTGTAGCTTGACGCTTTTGCGCTTTTTCTCGTGCTATTTGCGCATGTGCCTCTCGAATAGGACGCCACAGAGCTGCTTGCTCCTGGCCGATCTGTGCATCTCGGGTCTTGTCGCGTGCGCGAAGACGCTGCTGTAGTTCTTCTACGCTGCCGTTGGTGTTTAGACTCCGGAACGAGCACTGCGCCTGCCAATATCTCTTGGTCTGGCGTTGGACAGTCGGCTGCCGCTTTGCAATTTTACCGGCCTTCGTTTTCACCGGTTCAAGCAGTGGCAGATAACGATCGCAACCTTCGTCGAAATGTGAGCCATAGCGGGTGACTTTCTCTTGTGCCTTTGCAATCTCGGTTGGGAGCATTTTGGAAGCTAGGTGTTTGAGGAGAAGCTGGAGACTGGGGAAGTTTGAGTGTAATAAGCCCATGCCAAGAGCATCACGTGCAAAGAAGGCAGTAAATTCTTCTGAAAGAGGAATGAAGACACTTTCCTTTCAGTGACTTGGGAAAATCTCTTGCTGTGACTTCAGCTGAGCGATGGCTTGTAGTGAATCTTGTACTTGTCGTGCGCTGTCGAGCACAGGGTATCTTGAAGAAGCTGACAATCTCATCAATGGCATGCAGCCGATTTTGTGGCGCTCGACTCGCTGAACAATAGATATCCAATAGTCGCACCAACGCCCACTGCAATCATGATCCAGCCGTTGTAAGTCATAAAGAGAAGCCTGTGGTTGTCAGCCCTCGTCTAAAGCATAGCTGCCTCGAACTGGACTTACATAATGAAGAAGGAATAGAAAACCTGTATGCCATATAGAACGGCTTTGATAGTTTTGCCTTTCTTCTCCTCGGCTGCCACAGAGTTTCCTGCCAAACCTAGGAGTGAGCTTCGTTCGTTCGTGGTGGGGATGTTTCCAGAGGAGTCTTTGCGAGATGTAAGTCATGTGCCTCATAAGAAGCTACACTCCCCTTCCATCCTCTGCTACCGTGCAGCTGTCAGTTTTGATCACTTACGGTGTAGATTCTCCATCTTCCTTGCATGCTGTGATTCGAATCTTCGTGACGCCTCCCGAACAGCCTCGTAGCCAGCCGTAAGAGCAATCACCGCGAGAAGAGTATAAACAAGGGACCAGACTCCAGTGACTCGCCAGCCTTCAAAAACAACGCACAGGTTCGTAGTGTCCCAGGTGAACAGCATGTTCATCGAGCACATGCTGCCCATATCGCCGTGGTCCATGCCTCCATGATCCATGCCGCCATGACCCAAGTCACCGTGGTCCATGTGAGAGTGATCCATCGCTATAGAGCTGTCAAGTTTCGGATTCGAGACTGAGTAATGTGAAAGTCGATGGCGGTCGTGAGAGGTCGATGGCGCTATGGGAAACGTGCTCATTTGCAGGGATCAGCTCTTATCTAATCTTAGCTCTCTTCGGATCTCGGCGTCTGGACCCTGGCTCTCCGTTGCTCTCCAAAAATTTGAGGTCGAGTTGGTGCTCGTCCTCTTCCTCCATCGCATCTCGACTATAAATTTTGCTATAGGACGGGTTGTACTTAAGATGACTTCTATGATCACAGCGACGGCATGGGTCCCTCGTGGCCATGCTGCGGCATTTCCGACCAAGTACAACATGGACGACGAAGAGTATGCACGAATAGCAAAATTGGCCAAGTTGGAGCTTGACGATGCGAAGGAGGATTTGGAAAAGGCCAGAGATGCGTTGAAAAAAGTCAACATGGGCGACACAGACGACGCAGAGAATGGCGCAGAGAAGGATTCGGACTCAGAAGAAAGCGGCGACGAGGACAACGACAATGCCAAGGACGATGATCTCGCCGAGTACGATATGGACCACTATGACGATGAGCCGGATGTACCTGCCGAGGACGACGAAGAGCCTACGGGAGGAATCTTCAGCAACATCAAGTCCCTCGCATACCACGCAGACAACAGTGAAGATCCATATCTCACATTACCAGAAGGCGAAGTGTCGGACGATGAAGAACGAGAAGAGCTTCAGATTCTGCCCACAGACAACGTGGTCTTGGCAGCAAGAATAGAGGATGAAGTTGCACACCTGGAAGTATACGTCTACGAGGATGAAGCGGACAACCTCTACGTGCACCACGACGTGATGCTGCCTGCAGTGCCACTATGCGTTGAATGGGTTGGCACGCGAGTGGGTCAAGCAGACGCTGCAGAGGGAGGGAACTTTGCAGCAGTCGGCACTATGGACCCCGAGATTGAGCTGTGGGATCTGGACATAGTTGACTGCATGTATCCAAATGCTGTGCTGGGCCAGAGCTCGCAACCTCAAGCACCTGAACCGATCACTACGAAGAAGAAAAAGAAGAGTAAGAAGGCCAACGATGCATACCACGTTGACTCTGTTCTATCACTTGCTGCCAACCGGCAGCACCGGAATCTACTCGCTTCTGCTTCCGCAGACAAGACAGTGAAACTGTGGGATCTGAATACTTGCACAGCTGCTCATTCTTACGCACACCATACTGATAAAGTCTGTGCTCTGGCTTGGCATCCTTCGCAGACGTCGGTACTGCTTTCTGGAAGCTATGATCGCACGATCGTTGCTGCCGATATGCGCGCACCTGACACAAAGGTGCCAAGATGGGGTGTTGAAAGTGACGTCGAACAGCTGCGGTGGGATCCTCATGATGACAACCATTTCTATGTCAGCACTGAAAGTGGTGTCCTGCATTGCTTTGATGCAAGACAATTGCCACCAACCCCAGAGAAGAGCAAGGCTGTCTGGAGACTGCAAGCGCACGAAAAAGAGCTCTCGTCATTCTCGATCAACCCTGCTGTGCCTGGATTCATCGCCACAGCATCTACAGATCGTACTGTCAAGCTCTGGAATGTCACCGAAAAGGGCCCAAGTATGGTCGTCTCTCGTGATCTGGAGGTTGGCAAAGTGTTCTCTGCCAATTTCGCCCCGGATAATGAGATCGCTTTCAGGCTTGCGGTGGCGGGCAGCAAAGGCGCTGTTCAGGTTTGGGACACCAGTACAAATAAGGCTGTACGAGAAGCATTTGCTGGGCGTGTTAAGATGCCAGAAGGCGACGTGAAAGAGAGACTCGTTGGTATTGAACAGGATGATGAAGTTGAGGAAGAGGAGGCCGAAGCAGAGGAAAATGGCGGCGATGGTGGATGGGAATCGATGGATGAAGATTGAAGCGCGACACTGGACTGGAAGAACGACATTCGCGTAGAATGACCCGGAAGCTCCAGCACGTCGAGACTGTCAAAGCACCAAGATGTACAGCACCTTGCGCTGTAAAGATTCCTATCCCAGCGCCCAAATTGTGCTCAACTGGGAGCTCTTTCCCGAGAGACATTCAGCCCTGGACATCAAATTATGCACGGCTCATAGCCCTTGTGTGACGATGGCTCGGAAGCCCTAGAAGTCAGCGCCGACGGAGCTGAGCCAAGCCATCAAAACAACCACGCCGAGACGGACACAAGCTCTTTTATGCAGACTCAATCCTGCCAAACATGCAGAGATCCATTGCCATCGCTGTGGAAAGCCCGTTCAAGGCAAAGGCAACTGGACCCCTTGCGGTACAGTGGGTTGTTGCGCCAGATCACGAGCAGGTCCCTAAGTGTTACGATAAGCACCGTCATCAATTTGGACAGCGGTATAAGAACGCCTGCAAAGAATCTCTCACTTTTTGTTTCTGTTTGCATTCGTTCTCGTCTTGACCTCTTCCTCTTCCTCCTCGTTTTGGCAGAAACATTCTAAGCTCTTCGCATCGTCTTCGTCTCATCCAAGCAACCAGCAGCATGGCAGCTTCAAAGCCCAGTATAGTTTTCGTCGTAAGGTCCTTAGCATGCATCCCGCATTTAGATGTCCACATTAATACTTCGCAAAGCCCGGCGGCTGGCACTCCCCGACCTGCTACAACAAAGTCGCCTCCCTCCTCCAGACCTGCGGCTACTCAACTTCCTACGTCCACCTCCCTTCAATTGGCAACCCCAACCCAAAATACCCAAACTTTCTCCCAGACATCGGAGCCATACGTTCGCACCTCCTATTCGAAATCTCACAAGACAGAACAGTCCTCCTCGTCGTACATTCCTATAGCGGAGTGCCAGGCAGCGAAGCAGTTCGAGGTCTCGATCTTGGAACCAGACAAGAGATGGGTTTGAAAGGAGGGGTACAGCATATCTTCTATACCTGCTCTTTCCTTTTACCAGAGGGGAAGAGTCTGACCACTGCGTTTCCTGGAGATGGTGTTCTGCCGTGGTATGATATCTCTGAGGATGGATTGACCGTTTTCCCAAGGACGCCGAACGAGACGTTATACAACGAGATGTCAGAGGAGGAACAGGTTTCTGCGGCTAAGGAGCTGAGTTTGATGGGTTATAAGGTTTTGTCGAGTGAGGTTACGTTCGCGGCTTGGAAGGTTGTGCCGAGTACGTATTTGTTTTGTGAGAACGATCAGGCGATTCCGGTTTTGTTGCAGAGGAAGATGGTTGAGGAGTGGGCGGAGGGGTATGAGGTGAGGACGGAATGGTTGGATACGGATCATTCGCCGTTTTATTCGAAGGGGGAGGAGATGGCCAAGATGATTCGGAGGGCGGCTGGGGAGGAGTTCTGAGTGGAAGGTGGTATGGGATGTATGAATTGTCCGAAGTTATCCCAGGCGGCCATGCAGTCTTGCAAAACCTTGTGGTGACCAGTGTTGTTCATCTATTGAATTCTTCGTCAATTGTAGCATCGAGACCCCGGGCTGCTGCTTCGCCTCCTACATCGCCTTGTGCTGGCATTTCCGGCGCAAGGCACACCGCGGTAGCATAGTCTGCTTCATGACTGATACTGATTTGGACTTCTTGGCCTTCCGCAGATTGCCACATGGCAAAGGCTTCTTGCGCAAGCTCCGATTTTTCGGCGTACACCCTCTCAGGTGCAAGTTTTGTCCGATAATGCTTGCCTTCAGAGTCTGCATCTGCTGAAGCCGATGCGGCTTGCTTATCCAGAATCACAGCAACGACAGAACGAGATCCAGGTTTTTGCAATACTTCAATGTCTCCAAATGTGACGTTCCTGGGCTTTAAGGCCTTGATAATAGCTTCCTTAGCTGCCCATCTGCGAAACGGTCAGAGGAACATTGGAGGACACAGTGTCTGAGTTTTGCAATACCTTCCGGCTAAATGCTGTATCACGCTGGCAGATACATGTCCTCCATAGCCCTTGTCCCCTTTACTATACCTCAAATCAAAGAAGTCGCGTTCACGACGCGTGAAGAGATGCTTCAGGAAAAGGTTCAGTGAGCTACCAGGTTTTGCATCTGGACGACGTTCTTTCGTAATGAGCTTGGCGATTCGTGACACTTGACATATATCCGTTCCGATGCGAAGCTGCGATGGGAATGGTCGAGGAGGCATGGCAATAGCTCTGGATGCTTAGAACTCAAGGTCATTCGAAGTGCTGGTAAGGTTCATGGTTGTCTTGGCATTTGGCAGTCGACCAATCAACGTCAACGAGGCGTGTCTGTGAGAATCGCCCATCCTTCACAACTGAACCAGTCTCTTCTTCTCAGGCATGCACTCGAATATGACGAACTAATGTCTCCATGTGCTATGCTCACTCGCTCATCTGCTTAGATAAATCCGCCGACAATTCTCTGAGGGACCCGCGCGTAGCGAACGACACGGCATCGGCACGGAGACCACTCCCGACCTGAAATCCCGAGCAGACTCAGCCTTCACGAGATGACAACTATGAAGAAGTGAATGAACCTTTGGTACAGCTTTGATTGCCTAGAGTCGGGCAGAAAAAGTGACCAGCGGACGTAAAAGGGCGCACTTTAGCCCGTGTGGCTCATGCCGTGCGTGGGCAAGAGAGAAAGAAGCGGAGGATCATGGCAGTTGCGCAGGAGCTACTCCCGTTATCTCCATGGGCTGCATATACAGAAGCTGAGATCGCTCAGCAATGGCCTTTCTTCGAGCCATTCTGGTCGACTTTCTGTGCCCTGATGATGCAGTAGGCGGAATATTCTTCTGGTGTGCTGCCCTGAGCAAAAACCTGGAAGGATTGCAGCTCCTTGGCAAACTGAGGTCATGGCCCAATTCGGTAGGCGTGGATATGACAGTGGTATGTATATAATGTTTCGCGAATGTCACGACGAGAGGCTGCTCCCAAGCAATCGAACTCCTGTCGAACCAACCGCAGACTTAATATTGATCGTATCTCGCACATCATGATCGCGACTACCAGCCCTCAATTCAACGACAGTACCGAGGCCAAGGATGTGGCCAAGGCATTTGCTTCTCAGGTCAATGGAAAGACCGTCTTGATCACTGGCGTCAACATCAAAGGCATCGGGTTTGCGACTGCAGCAGCCTTCGTATGTTTTATGTGCGTGTCTCGGAAGAACAACGCTAACACATCACACGGGCTTCTCAGTCTGCTGCTCGGATCATTGTCGCAGGTCGAACTTTGAGCAAGCTTGAAGAAAGCATTGATGCTCTGAAGGTCAACTACCCGAATACCGACTATCGTCCAGTCATTTTGAACCTTTCTAGTCAGAAAGCCGTGAGAAAAGCAGCGGCCGATGTTCTCTCCTGGCAAGACGTCCCATCGATCGACATCGTGGTGAACAGTGCTGGCATTATGAATTTGCCGGAACGCACTATGAATGAAGACGGAATTGAGATGACCTTCGCTTCCAATCATATCGGTCATTTCCTTTTCACCTCCCTGATCATGCCCAAGATACTGGAGGCCGCCAAGAAGAATCCGAAGGGAGTGACCAGGATCGTCAACGTCAGCTCTCTCTCACCAGCTTGGGGCTGCATGCGCTGGAGTGATCTCAGTTTCGAGAAGATCAACAACACACTGCCTGAAGTAGAGCAGCCCGACTACAATGTCATGAGGATGTTTGGCGCTGAAGATCCCGAGAACAAAGCGTAAGCACTTCTAGCAGCTTTCTTCCGTGGCCCCAAGCATTTCAAGCTTGATACCTGCACCATCCCCCTGGGAACCCTCTACCGCGCGTGGTATGCTCGACAGCTAACAAGTTCGGTTTTTGCAGATACATCCCAGTGGCAGCATACAACCAGAGCAAAACCGCCAATCTCCTCTTCAGTATCGCCCTCACCAACCGCCTATACGATGTCCACGGTATCTTGAGCTTTGCAGTTCACCCCGGTGTGATCATGACCGAGCTGGGCAGAAGCTATGATGACAAGGCCATGGAAAAGCTTGAGCAAATGATGCAAGACAAAGTTTTCACCTTCCGATCACTCGGTGCAGGCGCAGCCACAAGTCTTGTCGCTGCTGTTGACTCCAGTCTAGGCAAGCCGGAGGCGAAGAATGGGAAGCAGAACTATGGAGTCTGGCTTCAAGATTGTCAGATCACCGACCAGGCAAAGCCACTGTCAGAGTCAAATGAGGAAGCTGAGAAGCTGTGGGCGTTGTCTGAGAAGCTGGTCAATGAGAAATTTGCCTGGTGAGGGATTTGACCTCTTGAGGCTAGAATACTGCGCATTGCACAATTTTACTCCATCTATGAAGATACACATCTTGTTTCGATCCACTTGGTTATTGAAACGCATCTCGACTCGATCTCTCTATGGAAGATGTCCGCCGCCCAGAACGAGAGCGCCAGACTAAAGCTCCAGCCTGCAAAGATTCCGATAAACCATTGCACATTCCCAGCATTTCCTCCTACCAGATTCCATGTCCACCACGGCACAGCGTAGCCAATGGCGTGTAAGACAGTGCCATGCACGAGATAGAAAGCAAACATGACTTTGCCACAGTACTGCGCGAAGTCACTGGTCAAGGCCTTGTGCCAATATCCTGGTCGATCACCACCAGTGCGAAGCAAGTGCAACAATAAGAGAGTGCCGATAGTCTTGGGAAAACGAAATTCTCGATGCCAGTACCAGACAGGTATCCATGCGTTTACCCAAGTGTATCCGTATGATGGAAGTCCGAAGCCATCCTTGGGATAAGCCATGAAGTAGATAGCGACGGCATAGAGAACTGTTCGTCTGATGCTCGAGAGAGAGCGACGTAGTCCACTTGCACTCCTTGATTGTATCCAGGCAGGCAGGCTACCACTCTCCAAGCTCCATGAGTCGTGTTTGACTGGCGAGCCGAGCAGTGTCTTGCCGCCCAGCTCCTTCTCTTGCTCGCCAGAAGCTTCTTTTATGACATCCCATTGAGCGGCTGCAGCGCCAAAGAAGAACAATGGTCCTTCAATGCGTCCCCAGAATGCAAAGAGTACACCAATGGCACACAGCGCAACGAGTCGGATCATCGGCTTACATCGTGCCAGCAGCAAAAGCGCAGCATACACTTGAAGACTCGCTCGGTACTCATACGCAATGGTCCAGTAATGCGGATCATGTTCAATATTCTGCGGATCGTTCTTCCAAAGATTCGAGAGTATGGCCAGATCCCAGATCCAGTAACGCAGCTGTTTTGATAATGTATCCATTCGCTTAGGGTTGATCTCTTCTGAGACACCCCCGAACCATTTCTTCCGTACATCTTTCATGAACATGGGATTTGTGATTCCAAAACCGCCAAAGAAGGCGAACAGAGTGATGAAGAGCGACATGATGATCGTCGGTAACCAGAGTCGGGATGTTCGACGAAAGCTGCTTGAGGATAGTGCATTCAGGACCTGACCATATGCTGAGGGACCTTTTTGCATGAGTTGAAGGGCTCGGAGAGAACAGACGTAGCCTGCTATGGCGAAGAAGACATTCACTGCACTGCCGCCGTCCCAGAATATGCAGAATGGTGGCAGGAATGCGATATGATTCGTTTCAGCTAATCTTGCGGTCGTGTGATAGCCAAGGTATGGTTGGATGAAGTTGAATAGATAATGGAGGTTGAAGACTGCGATCGCGGACAGTCCTCGAATACCGTCCATCCATGATGTAGCGTATAGCTTCCGTGGACTCACAGGCTCTTTCAGGATGTGTGTCCGAAGTAGGGTAGGAGTGAGTGTGTAGATGACTCTACGAGGTAAACGGCGAAGGCCGGTTCCAAACTGTGATACTGCATTGGAGCTTCTCTGAGTTGGTGAAAGTGGTAAAGACAGAAGTGTAGGCTTGTAGCTGGTCACGGTCGTGGTAATTTGTGACATTTCGCCCAAGCTCAGAAAGACAGCGGTCGGTCTGCTCCACGTGAAGGCAGGCTAAGTCAGAGAAATGACAAAGAACGAAAAGTGATAGAAGGCAAGCTGCTCAGTTTCGAGACCTTCAGCCGCACTCCCCCGACGCAATGCCTGGGCGAACGTACAAGCTCGTGGTCTTTGATTTTGCCCTGTTCCTCAGGGTCGAGGCGATCAGGCACAACGCCCTGCACGCGTGCTGTGCCAATAATGCCGTTCGGATCGTCCCCTTTGCGACGCCATGGTAGCCTAGTTCAGCAGCTTTCGTGTGTTGTACCGAACGTGCGAGGCTTGCAGAGTACTGCTCGATAGCGATAGCGATAGCGTGGGCTGGCTGTCTGGACCATTAATGTCGCCTTAGTGTCCTCATTAGTCTGGCACCCGCGATCATTGCGGTCTTTCCCAGAAGCAGTAAAGCTGATAGCACGAAATTTGGTAGCACATTATCGCAGCGAGCTCTTTGTGAGCCTCACAGTAGCGCACTCAAGCTGCCGCTACTGTAGGAACTCTAATATACTTTTGAAAAGCACATCGCGGACCCCGTCCATAGTGTTCGATGGTGTTGCGGGACTCTTGGAGGGCTTTGAGCGTAATCCTAAGCTTAGGACTTTGCGATAGATGATCAGCTATGTAGAAGTACCATACAGCTCTGAAACATGTGCAGTCAGATGGCATACCTCGTTCAGGTTTGCGTGCGAGCGCGCAAGAGTTGTGATATTGTGCCGAGGAAGTTCGAAGTGCCAAGAATTTTGGCTGCATCGATCCTTTTTGAATGCCATCATCACGTGCTCCTCATAGATTCGCAGCCGAATTCTTCTGAACGGTTTTCCATCATCAAGCCTCCAACTTCCACGAGACTTGATCAATAATTATTTTCGAGTCAGGGTGTTCTGGACACACTCCACTGGGGCGGACGTCTCCAATGATGCAGCAGACTCATCGACTGCAATGCGCCAGTGGCCCGACGCTGTCGTGCTAGGTAAGTCGCGCGTACTGTGCCCGATGCTTAAACGCCTATATCACAAAGAGAGTAGCGCCGTGACCGCCAGTGCAAATGTGGGAGGCGTGGACTTTCATGTACCATTGTCCGCAGGAATGGTAGGATAGCCTAGCCGTCGTTGCTCATCATCATCTGTCCACACCCGCAGGTTAATCGCTTGCTCCACGACCTTGAGAAATCTGTCTTCCTTGACGAAGACATTGTCCGCCTGCCAGTTGTGTTTCATGCCCTCGTATTTCTGGAAATAGCCGTATTCTTGAAAATATCCATGTCCAAGCAATTTTGCCATGCTTTCGAAGCCGAAGTACTTCAGACCCGGAGGTTGAATTTCAACCACGGTGGAGTTCGACGGGAGAAACATTGTATGTGTCAGCCCTGCGCCATGTACGCCAACCAGAATATCTGTGGATCTGATCTTCTCAATCTGTTCGCGTAGTGTATAGTTGGCGAAATCGACACTCTCCAAGTGTACCTCAGGGTATCTTTCAGCAAGTAGAGCTTGCAGGGAGTTAAGGTGTTTGGTCTGCTCGACGAGCATGCGCTTCTGAGTACGATCGATCCAAACCATATTGATCGCTGATCGTTTCGGGGCACCAGGTCCAATATCGTAGAAGTCCAGAATGCGTTGTGAGAAAGCCTGAAGAAGAGACGAGTCCTTGCAAGGTAACACGACGTCTTTGCTTTGCCATATGGGGTTTGACCCGCCGGATATGGGAATTAAAACTCTGCTCGATTCAAGGCGTGGGCTGTCACGCAGTCGTATTGTTGGTAAGGCTCCAAACATGCCCCAAAGGTCATAGAATGCGCCATCTGGGTCTTCGTCAAGGATCACGACTTGAGTCTTCTGGATATCTTGTTCTGTGTATAGTGGTCGACCTGTTTCAGGATCCATCGTTGATTGCATTATGTCTAGTGACACCCACAGGGACATCATCTGCATAAATACGTGCCAGACGTTGGAGATGACTTTACCACCCTCACGTTTTACCAAAAGAGCTATGCGTTCCTTGGATGAGTCTTTTGGCGACCGCACGATCTCCGAACTACCGTTAAGGACCATGAACTTGTCGAAGAGATATCGTGGACCCGTGGCGTACCAACTTTCAGGAATGGTGTCAACCATATCAGCATGGTTTTCCAGTTGCTTCTCATCTCGAGTGAAATTGTGTAGAGAACAGTCCATGAATACTGATCGCTGCTTTGGGTCGATTGTTGCACCTGTACCAGTGCAGAATGTGTCGGTCGAGTGATCCCATGCTTTGTGCGTGAAGCAGGTCAAACTTGATTTGGAGTCCCTTTCGCACATGTTCGTTGCAGTACTGCTGAACTTGCGGATGTATTGACTGCCATATCGCTCTGCGCAGAGACTGGAGAGCTGGTCATCGCTCGAGTCTTCATCGTATATCGAAGGTAGAGGCAAAGTTTGAGTGCCATTGATTGAGTTTCCAAAAGGTGCGAGCCTATGCCGAAGTTGCTGTGTTTGATCCGAAGATACTACGTACAGTACGCAGAAGAAGACCAGAGTTCCTGAGATTGTAAGAAGTGGTAGCCGCGCTCGCATGGTCCCGCCATGCCATCCTCCCAACATACTCGCGATGCTGCTTGAACTTTCACAATAGACGAAACTCTCCTCAGGGCAGAAGAAGTCGCGTGACACGCCTAGTCAACAGAGGAAAATGGACGACTTACCGCACTGACGTACAGCGAATGCTAAAGTCATGAGTTCTGCAGTAGTCCGCAAAAGGGACTTGGCCTCCCTTCGCCGCACATTGTGCAGCTCGCCCGACGGGGCGCGATCTCAGACCTGAGGGTCCAGGTCGTGCAGTGCCTAGCATCAGCTTCTCCTGGAGCGCCATAGCCGAATGTGGTAGTGAGTCCTCGAAAAGAGGTGAGTGCTAGCGAAGGAGGAACATGTCGGTTGGAAGCCGAAGGAAACTCAACCAGTCCTGGCGCCAAGAGCCGCGCTGGGCGCTGATTATCTGTCCCAATCGGGGCCAGGGGCCAACTACCTGGTCGGCTACGGCAGCCACACTTCGTCCTACACGACAAGTTCATCAACCCCAAAGCATGGCCGTGCTAGCCGCCCAGACCAAGGGATCATGAGCGTCCAAAGTCCGCATCGGCTTTCTGGAGCTTGGAAGGGATAGTGAGCTCGGAGGCCGGCAATCATGATCTCTAGCTCGAGATGTACTCACCTGCTGTCTCAGGCGATGTCTGATTGATTGGGTTGTCTTGTAATGTTGAATCAACTTTTTCATGCGGCACTTGTATAGCACCTTCGATACCTTCTTTTCCGAGCGTTCACTTCCCGTATGGCTCATTCAGAGAGGCCCTCCGCTCCCAGAGTCAGCTCGGATAGTCACCTCAGCGCTCACGACTACGACGAGACAGACGGTCTCACGCAAGGTCTGCTTGACAATGCCGGAAAGCAAGCTCTACAAGACGATGCACGACCACCTCTACGGCAGCAGATTGAAAGAAGGCTGGCATTCATAGCTCGCCCGATAAGCAGATGGTGTCGCAGAGCAGGGATTCCTCTTTTGCTGCCTAGGCTTTCGAAAGGAACGAGTAACATCAACGAAGGCACCATCGCTGCTGCTGGAAAGTCCAAACCTACCGAGAGAACGGCCACTGCCTATCTTGATGGTCTAAGAGGAGTGGCGGCGTTGTGTGTGGTATTCACACATATAGAAGAATGGGTGCAGGACGACTACAATGGGAATCTTGAAAAGCTTCGGAAGCCCTGGGGCTGGAGAGACCAACATCTTGTGGCCTGCTGGCCTATGATTCGTTTCATCTTCACTGGTGGAGGATTTGCGGTTGCCTTATTCTTCATCATGTCCGGTTACGTCCTATCCAACAAGCCATACAAGCTTATTATGGCCAAAGACAGAGATGCCCAACACTCACTCTTCAATACTGTCTCTTCTGCGATCTTCCGTCGATGGTTCCGACTATTCCTTCCCATATTCGCAGTCAACTTTCTTTGGGTGTCCATCTGGTATCTGCTGGGCATTCATAACACAGCTCGACCAGACACTGATCACCTTCCGCTCAATGACACATGGTCAGGTGAACTCGTCAGACTCAGAAATGTCATGATCGAATTGTCGAGCTTTTTCGGTCCGCAAGACAGAGAACGATTCAGGATATACAACCCTCCTACCTGGACTATTCCAGACGAGTTCCGTGGGAGTATGGTTGTATACACGACGATTACTTCATTGGCACAATTCACTTCACGATCTCGCCTCTTCTGTGAGATCGTCCTCTGCTGCTATCTCTGGTATCTCAAGCTTACCCCGCTGGTCTTGTTTGTCATCGGCATGATATTGTGTCATATAGATGCACTACTGCGCACATCGAGCTTCCCAACTTTTAACTCGATCCGATTTCCAGCCAAGAAATGGTTGTGGACTCTCTGGTATCTGCCTCTACTCCTGGGCATCTACCTCGGCGGGGAGTCAGAAGGCGACCACGACTTCGAAACATGGAGGCGCATCCACGCCGTAGGAGCGACTCTGACCATGATCGCAATACCGAATATACCTTGGTGCAAATCGTTCTTCGAGTCAAGGTTTTGCCGTTTCTTGGGTCGCATCTCCTACTCACTGTACCTTACACATCTCCCGGTACTTTGGGTCATTGGAGCCCGGATATACGCAGCCTTCGGACGATTTCGTGGCAAGCCTGAGCTGTATGGAGCATGGGCAAATCTGATATCACTCCCTGCTTATGGTCCTGTCGGAATGGAGATTAATGTTGTGGTACCGACTGTTTTCTTCGTGTTGCTAGCATTTGGTGTTGCTGAGCTCGCCACTCGATTCATAGACGATCCGAGTGTCAAGTTCGCACAATGGCTGTACCGCAGAGGAACTACTACATGGAAGGAGGATCCCGGGCTTCTCCCTGTACAAGTCGATCTGCACGCCTATCCTGGCCCTGCTCGAGCAGCCAGTCCAGCGTGAGACGCATTCAGCGTGTCCTAGCTTGCAGCGTTAATGTTCAGCATCCAAATAGAGCATAGAACTCCTTGAATGAGATATTGAAAACTAGAATTCGGGAGATCATCTCTCATAATGCTTCGTCATTTGACGAATCTATCTCGCTAAAAGTGCAACAACAAAAAATAACACATCATGAGTCCTTGTCCCCAACATCGCTAGGGTTCATCATGAAGGCCTCATATGGTATGCCTCGCAGTACCTTGTGTGGATCCGAAGCCGGGCGCTGCACCTCTGGCTTGAAGGAGACTTTTGAGTACTCGTTGATCAACTTTCGCGTATAGCACGATACGGCCTGTAAGAAGGAGAGTGTTAGTCGTGTTGAACACCAGTCGAAACTTGTGAAATCCTACCGCTCGTGTCAGATAACGCTCTCGGAACATGGCCAAGTTGTTGGCAATTATCCTGTCCGCCTGCATAGTGTCAGCCTTGCCGTCAATTTTGGGTTTGAGGTCTGGGCAGTCGCCCGAATTGCGCGTACCTCGTCGGGGTGAGCTAGATAGAACTCGACTTTCTCTACGAGATCACTCCAGTCCCTTTTGACAGCAACATAGTTTTGGTTTGGACCAGAGGGCTGGAGGAGATGATAGTAATACCTGGAGGACCGCCGTGTCAGAGAAACTCTTCGAGAGCAATGAACGGTTCAAGGACTTCGCACTGCATGAGACTTACATATCATATTCGCGCTCATGGAAAAAGATGAGCGAATTGCAATCCGTGAGCCATTTCAAACGACCAGAATAGCTGACACCCTGGCAAAAGCGTCAGAAGGTATCTCGATTAGGGTAGTCCTGGCACTCACCTCCGTATGAACAGTCATGGCGTACTTGCAGAGATCTTCGCGGGTCATGAACAACTCGTCGTGATCTCCATCCAATTTTCTCACGTCGGACCACTCGTGCGTGTTGGCGACTTCCATTAGCTTGCCTCTGATGGGCATATTGACCCAAGCAGCGCCTGAAAGAAAGGGTTAGCAGACAGCAACAATGGCAACCTTGTGCCTCGACACAGGCCCACGCCTGCCTTTGCTTCGCACATCATGCATTTCTGGCTTCGAAACACAGCTTGCCCGACGAATTGACAGAGGTCCATGACTTACCTCTCCAGACCAACTTTGGAATCTTGCTTTTGAAGGGGGCATCGTGCTGTATCGCCAGCATTTTTGAATCCCTGTAAGATTGGTTGCCCGACCCCCACATGTCAAAGTTAGGGATCAACCAGTGCCTTTGTTGCGCATCATCCGTCAACAAGCGATTGAATGTCCAGACTGTATCGGTGCCATTCTCAGTCGGCATTGCAGTTTTGTCCCCCATCGTCAAGGCGATCTCGACTGTGGGAAGCACCTCGCCGGCGGCTGTCGCGCTCTCCAATGCACGGTGTAAGAGGTATAAGGTCTGCTTGGCCCTTGACTGATACCACACATTGTCAAACGCTCCAATGCCTTCCAAAATGCGAATCTGATTGTCGTGGATGAGCACCCGAAAAATGCCACCCCACTCTCGATTCTTCCTGTCGCCGCCGAAATCTTTCCAAGTGATGCTTGTGTCCTCGCGAGATATGGTGTGCTTTCGATCTCGCCAATACTTCGTAGACCGGTCGATTTCATGATAAAGGTCTGGAAATGCGAAGTCACATTGTGCGTCCGACAAATTGTCCAAGATCTCGCCATCTTGACCTTTCGGCAGCTCATTCCAGGGCAGGAGAGGTTTTTGCAATACTTCGGATTTCGATGCTTCCACAGACAATGGTTCCTCGGTCTGGTGCCCGGTCTGTTTTGCTATATCGCGGAATCGCTCAGTCAGAACGTCACAGGCAGTTGATAATGCCGGTGCTTCGGTGGCGTGGCTCCACCCATTAAGAAGAAAAATGAATTGTACAACACTCAGTCCGACAAGCAAGTAGCAAACTCGTTTCCAGCTCGTGGCTGACTCCATTGCTCAAGCCGTAGACCGTCAACACCTACAGCAATGATGGACATCTGAGAATGTTGAACATGTCAGCGCGCTGGGAGACGCGTTCGGACGAGCCTCGCCGTTTGAGATCAGCCATGCTTGGAGCTATCGCTATCGCCAGTCAGCCACAAGGGCTTCTAGTCAAGTTCCACGCTGTACTGAAAAAGGACATCGGATGAGCTGCAGACGCCGTCTGCAAGTGGTAAGGAGGATCGTTGAAGCTTCCAGGTTGAGTCTGTGGGAATTAGCTTCTCTCGCTTAGGAACCGAGATTTCTGTCATGGGTGACATATTTTCTGGTAAGTTCCTTGAGGCTTGGACGCACTCGCCTGGATCCGTTTAGCACATGACAACAGCAATGTCGTCCCAAGAGCCGCCCGGAGTGGCAGATCGCCCTTCGCGGGATCCTGCGTCTGTGTCGAACGGAGCTCTGTGCCCACAAGGGTCCTGCTGTGCTCAGTAACCTCAGTATTGATTTTCTTCCCATGTATTGCTTACCATGGCGGACTACGTTCAACGCTTCACCAAATCGTTGACTCGACGTCTTCAAGTACGACGCGTCCGGTTTGATGAGAAGAATCTGGAATACGACGAGAAGAACCACGATTTGATACCAAAACACAGTCATCCGAGCCGACAGAGCCATGGCAACAAGACATTTCTGGAGGAAAGACCTGCTCTTGCAGTATTGTTCACAGTAGCAACACTATTTGCCATTCTGGTATTGCAATATTACCTGACAGTGCCCGTTCAGCAATATGAGACATCAAGTGGTGCTGGCCAAAGATATATGCAACTAGTCATACCTATCAACCGGAAGTCTGATGTCGACCTTTGCAAGACAATACTCTCTGCTCAAGTGCTCAATTATCCTGTGCCAGTCATTGTGCCATGGGGCAACTCATCAGATAACACTCCGGTTGCTAAGAAGAAACGCATGTACAACAAGGTTGCTCGAATATATGCATATCTCAGTACTTTGCCACCAGAGGCAGAGGACGCCGTAACTGTACTGCTCGACGGTCCCGATACGTGGTTTCAGCTGCGGCCAGACATGTTACTGCAGGCCTACTATCGAGTTCTACGACGGCAGAATCGAAAGCTTAGGAAGAGCTTCGGGGATGAAATTGAGCAGAAAGTGATATTTTCTGCCTACCATGACTGCGGCTCACGGAACGCAGATGACGCTGTCTGTCAAGCTGTTCCAGATGCGCCATACGAGGGCGGACCGAGATTCTTGGGTCATGGGGCCATGGTTGGCCAAGCCAAGGACATTCGTGAGATTGTTCGGCGTGCTTTGGACAAGTTGGAGTTGGCATCGAATGGCCCTCCAAAGCTCTTGCCAGTGTACACTGAGATCTTCGGCGAGCAGGAGTCAAGACGAAAAAGAGTACAGCAAAGTCCGACGCATAATGACTTGGCCGCTGAGCTTGGAATAGCACTTGATTACTACAATGAGCTCGGACTTTCAGTATCAGCAGAGACTGTCCCTAAGTGGGAGACACCACGTAAACTTCTACGGGAGCTCGAGGCTACTATGCCGCCATACTGGACGGTCTCTGGCCGGGAGCCAGATCTTCCTCATGACACACCTTGGGCAGACGTTAAACTCCTCACAGGCTACAACAATTCTCTCCCAGCGATGATACACCACTGGCCGACAGTCGCTCTTGGCGGAAAAGACGCTACTGGTAATCGTAAGACCTGGTGGAGCGATCTCTGGCTGACAGATCATGCTCGAGCTCTGTTCACCGCTTCAGAACGACTTCCAAGCACAGTCGTCGCCCAAGTTCACGACGACAAGGGTGAAGAACTACTCTTCTGGAACAGGCAACCCAATCATAACAGAATGGGCGCCTGGACGCCCGACTGGAAGTTCTCGTATTGGTCAGACATGTGCGGGAGAGACGAGCAGTGGATGGAAGTCTTCAGAGATGAGTATGGACCTTGGAAGAGGACTGATTTCTTCTAGAGCGTCCACGTATGTAAGCTGCATTGTTCACGGCGTTGGATCTGTCTATGTCTAGACTAAGTAGCATTCTCAGGCGTTTCGCAGCATGATCATTTGGAAGAGGCTACAGATATTGATCTCAAACAATTTACATGTGAAAGATTTGTGTCATTTGGTATCTGTAAGAAATCCTACCCCAACTCCATGCTCGTAAAGTGAAACCGTATATCGTGTGATCTATGCTCAAGGCTCTTTCACCTTGTCTTCGACCTTCTTTTTCGTGCCTCCCTCCAGAACTTCTGTCGCTTCCGCTGCAGCAGTTGACTCGGTCCTTGTAGTCTCTGCCAGGGTAGTCGTCGCTACTTGAGGTTTCGTAGCTTCCGACTGCGTAGTCTGTGTCTCTGCAGCTTTGGCTTCTCCAGTGCTCGTTGCAGCTACAGCCTCAGTCGCTTCGAGCTTGTCCGACTTCGTGTTTGCAGCCTTCGCCGCCACAGCCGCAGCTTGTGTCTGGGTTGCCTGCTTCTCTACCTCAGTCTTAGTGGATTGTGTTTCCGTTGCTACCACTTGAGTCGACTGTGTCTTACTTGCGTCGGCGTCTACAGCTTTCTGAGTAGCAGCCGGAGCTGGATTTTGTGCCACATCCTTATCCTTGCCTGGTGCTTTTGCCTTTGGCATTGCTTTCTTCTCTGCGTTCTCCTCTTGAATCTTGATATTGTCTGGCTTGTCCTTGATTTTCTTTAGATCCTTGACAGCCGGTTCTTTCTGCTTCTCGACTTTTGGCGGCGAGCCCTCGTCTTGCTTCTTGTCCGACTTGTCTTGTGCTGCAAAAGGGATCTTGCCTTCTGATGGCCCCTCCTCTTTCTTCTCCTCCTTCTTCTCTTCTTTGATAGGCTTTTGCGCAGCGGCTTCCTTGGCTTTAGCCAGCTTCTTTTCCTTTGCATCGTCAATGCGTTTCAGCTCGATCATCTTCAGCTGCTCATCTTCTGGTAAAGAGTTGTAGAAAGCCACATTCGAATCCCAGAGTGCAACACACTCGGCATCCCAGTTGCACTTCTCGATCTCGTCGTAGACTGGATGCTTGAAGCGCTGGTGCTTGTCTGTCCAGGAGGAAGCATGGAAATGATGCTTGACTAGTGATCGGCTGCCCTTATGATTTCCCGATCTTGAATGTCCTGTACCGGCAGCGAATGCCTCTGACGGCAGGACCAGAACTCCTCCCACTAGCTGAGAATCGACCAAATCGTGGAAGTTACTCCATTCGATGTTTTCGCCCTCAGAAATAGACATCTCTGCCAAGATGGCAGCTGTGAAAGCAGAAGGACCCGTACCACTCAGCACCTCATCGAAGTCCAGATGCAGTTCCGCAACAGTCTTTCCTTGCTCCGCAGCAAGTCGATGTAGCCAAACCATGATGTTCTCGATGAGCCGCATCATCACTGGCAATCCTGGCTTGCACATAAAGGTCCACTGGCAGAAGGAAGCGGCTTTACTGCCGAGCACTATACCGGATTAGCACTTTGAAGAGAGCATGCATTTATCTTGGACCTACCAGGATGGTTTGCTAGATCAGGTTCATCGGTCTCAATGCCTATGACCATGTCGACATCGCGAGCATCAAATCTCTTTGGAATGAAACTTCGGATAGGCTGAATGTCCTCGACATCGATGTCGGCCCACAAGCCTCCATCAACATACATGATGATATAGCGAAGCAAGTCGGCTTGAATGATCTTGAGATTGTCATTCAAGTCTTTGTATGTCTGAACAATGTCCGGCCTGCAGAGGCCTTTTGGCCCGCAACCGAATGCTTCCTCAACATATGGAATGGCGCTGTAGTCGGTCAACAGCTCGTATCGATGGCTTGGGTTCTTCCTCGCCCAGGTCCTCGCCCGGTCAAGATCGCGCTCCTCGAAGTGTAATGCGTCCACCTTCCATGATTGCCAGATCTTGGCCGGAATCTTGTCCAACTTGGGGATGACTGGCCGTTGTATCCTGATGAGGATTTGCTGTGATGATACAAAAAGGATGGCAGTCAGAATGAATACTGATAGCATACGATATCTCCCATTGAACCAGTCGGCGTAGGACCGCCTGTGATTCTTGATCCCCATTGTCGTTACGATCGCATACTGCTTGTTGAAAGATCTTGAAATGACGGTATGGCGTGCCGACTGAAAGTCGATTGCAAGCGCGATGCTGGCAGAAGTCTTCGCAGCCGACACTGTGACAGCTCGCAGACTTCTGCTCTACACGAATGCCAGGTTCGCGTAAGGTGTTAGATCAGGAAGAGACTAAGCCTGCACATCACTCAAGGCGGCCCAGTCTCAATCAAGCAACGTTCTCGAACACTGAATTAATCCATGAAGGATGCTTACCTGAATCAATCTACAGATTGGAGATCAGGATAAGGCGGATACTCCTGACGAAGTGGGCCACTTGCACCTCTTCCAGCCGAGTGCGATCGCTTCTCCTTGCTCCTGGTAGCCTGCACACTCGGCTGGGCTGATAACCAACCGAAACTATCATGGCCAGCACTCGATTGGGCGAGGCGACTCAATAGATTCGGGAAAGCAAGCCATGACATGGTATCGGTCCCGTTGTAGAATGTGTACTGCGAAACTAAGCCATTCATCTGGCTGGACCATGATGTCCGGTGAGGCCGATGTTTCAGCTGCTTTGGAGAATGATGTGATTGTTGGAGGCGTGCATTAGTATGCTATCGCTGCTGTTGACCATGATATGCCGTGCGCGCTAAACTAGTCGTTGAGATGAAGTCCTCGACGATCCTTGGCCAGGAGAGGAGGCGTCAAGCCACTTCATGCACGTGATAAGAGCTCTCCGAGGACTCAGCAATGGTCGAGGAAGAGGTGGCATGCCACGTGTGCGTCGAACCCAAAGGAGAGACGATGCAAGCCATCGGCGCCCCAAACAGTGGTCTGTCTCGGCAATACCACCGAGCTTGAATCAAAGCTTAAAAGCAGCTCCAGTAAACGTCCTGGTGTGCTGTTTAACGAAGCTCCGTGACGAGCACCCTAAGCGAGTCAAGCTTTCTGTCCACGACTACAGACGTGCCTCTCTTTTGTCCGGAAGCCTGTGGCTCGAACTTTTTCGAGCTCTACGGGTAGTAGCACGGCGGCGACGTCTTTGGTGAAGGATTGTGAGCGACGCGCACAGTCGTCGTTTCCAGATTCGGCTTTCGCGTCTCTGAGAGCATCACTTAGCCCCTCCTTCATTGTTGTCGGATAGAATAATGTTGTCAAACAGTGACTGAAGCCCACAATGCTACGCGATCACGCGCGTTCGCTGGGACTTTTGTCAACATCGTTTTGTTTCTTGTTGTTGTTCATTGCACTTCTGCATCCAGCTTCACGAACCCTCCTGCGACCCTTCGACGGATCTTCTGAGAAAACGGTCAAATTCCATTTTCTTGTGCCTACGACCAACACGAATTCTGAAGTATGCAAATTGATCGCCTCGAGCACCATTCTGGGCTATCCTGCTCCATCTCTGCTGGGATGGGAAGGACGCGGACGCTGGAATGGCTCTGAAAGCCATCTTTTCAAGCTTTCTGAGACTGTGTTTTATCTGAACACTCTCCGGAAAGAGCAGGATGACGATCTTGTCTTGATCCTCGATGCGTTCGATGTCTGGCTCCAGCTTCCTCCAGAAGTCTTGATCAGACGATACTATCAAGCTTTGGCGAAAGAGAACGAGGCTCTTAGAAGAGATGGCATATTGGATAAGAGTTCTCCAGATGGTTCGCGAATCAGGAACACCATTCTCTTCGGAGTTGACAAGTTCTGCTGGCCACAAAATGATGAAGTGATTCCCTGCTGGGCTGCACCGAATTCGTCACTGCCAGAAGACTTGTATGGTCCGGGTACCGACAAGGAAGATGTAAAGCTGCGCCCACGTTTCTTGAACAGCGGCTCGATAATGGGCCCGGTCAAAGATATTCGCAATCTTTTCAAGGCGACGATGGATCAGATCACGCTGGAGTGGGATGACGATTTCATCCACAAAACGTCCGATCAACACTATCTGAGCATCTTATGGGGCGATCAAGAAGAGGCTCGGTTGGCAGTTCGCAATGGTACCAGCCACAGACTCGATGAACAGACACACACCGAGTTCCATATCGCTGTGGACCATGAAAGCGATGCTTTCCAGATCAACAATTGGCATTCGCAATATGTGACCTGGATGACATTTAATCGCACGACAGCTCCTGCCATCTCAAGCTCTGCAGCTTTCAATCCTGGCCGTATCGATCGCCTGAACTTGACGGAGGAGCTCACATCGCTGCCAGGACCATTTTCGGCGGACAACGAGACGATGACTTTGCCGACCGAGCTTGGCTGGAAAGATATCATGCTTGGCACCAATACTGCCACTGGTGTGATCTTTCCACTATACCACATTACTGGCGACAAACTGATGCGCGGCCGGTGGTGGCCCCGCATGTGGTTCCATCCTCACGGCGAGGAACTCTTGAAAGCAGCCCGAAAGCGATGGCTTGCAAGTGTTGCAGACACTGGCCAACACGTAGCGGCTCATTTCGATGGAGTGAAGTACGTTGCTGTGCAGCCGAATAACGGCGATGTATTTCAAAGTATGCGGGCGCGGGATAGGTCCAACATCAAGGGCGGCGCGTGGAACGATTTGGGCGAGTATATGTCTTGGAATGAGATCTGTGGCAGGGAAGAAGAGAAGGTGTTTGTTACAAGGCCAGTTCCATTATGATAGAAGTGCATAGCGATGTTTTCGATGACATGAATTCACGACTCCTCTAGAATGTTTCTCGATCACGTGTTTTGATGCGGCTCGGCGGGACTCCTGCCCCAAGTTGTCACCTCCGTCACCACTCTGAATCTCCCACAACAGCTTGCACAATAATGAATGCTACATCGTAACATCGAATTCCCTCATCGAGTGGCGGCCGATAGCTTGAGTCTCATCTCTATGCAGAAATGCGGAAGACGCCAGGCCGTTCGCGTGTGCAGTGTTGTGAGCAGCAAAGTCCAAAATAATGACCTATCGGACGAGTCCATCTCAAGAGCCTAGACTCCGAAAAGTATGGGACACAACTCGCGCAGGAGCAGCTTGCTCACCCATGGCCATGGGGCCAAGGTTTCACACGCCTAACTCCGATCAAACATCCTGCCCACCTCTTGCTACTCTGTGCTGGACGCAGCTTTATTCGTCCTCTCTACATTGATCCCACCACAGCTACTAAACATAGGCATGGAGAAGTCGTTTTACGCTGCCATACGACCCAAAGGCCTCAACAAATTCTACACCTATCTGCTTGCGGCTGGCACGCTGGTCCTTCTGGGCTTATTGGCCTTGACAAGTGGTACACACGTTCGATCATCAAGAACCCACCTCTTCAATTCAGTTTTGAATGAGACACTTGGTGTAAGGTTCCGATTTTAGAGCTTGTTGGTACCTATGCTGATATACAGCAGTTCCAGAAGATCTTCGTACTGAACTTGCGATCGCGTACCAACAATCGCGACGCACTCTCTTTAGCTGCGTCCCTCACTGGCTTCCAGGTTGAGTACATTGACGGTGTGACCGATTTTGATGCCGAAAGGGCACTTCCTGCGCATCCTGCGAAAGGGCCGGCGCATGTAAATGGAGACCCGTTAAAGGCAGCAAATTATGGAAGTTGGCGAGCCCATATGAATGCCATCAGAGCGTAAGTCAATATCTTGCCAGCTTCTGCCATGGCACTGACACATCGCACTAGAATCGTGGAGCAGAATCTCGCATCTGCCCTCATTATCGAAGATGATACTGATTGGGACATTCGCCTCAAAGATCAGCTGCTAGATTTCGCTAAGGGTACGAGATTGCTGGTGCAGCCTATTAAAGGCACAGAGGACTCTTTCCTGGATCCTACCAATCCTCGCAAATCTCAGGATGATCGCTATATCGACATTGATATTGAGACAAGTCCTGAAAAAACGCTCACGCCAACCTCCTCGCCATATGGCGATATAGATCGATGGGACATGCTCTGGATGGGTCACTGTGGGAGTGGCCTGCCGCCTGCAGATAGGGACATACCCCTTGGACGAGTGGTCATTCCAAATGACCAGACGGTCGCCGAACTACAGCACTTTCACGCTGGATACGGCGACAGGATGACAACATACCCGAACCACACTCGCGTCGTCTCACATGCGAGAGGTACAGTCTGCAATCTAGCGTACGGCGTGTCTTTGCCCGGTGCTCGAAAATTCATATACGACATGGGAGTGCACAACATGACGTCCAGCACCGATACTATGCTTCGCCAAATATGCGACGGCGAGCAGGGAAGAACACGACGCTCGTGCTTGACTGTGAATCCGCCTCTTTTCAATCACCATCGCAATGGTCCTGGTCATATTCCGTTCACGAGAAACATTCGCTGGAGCACCATGCTGAACCTCGAAAAGCTGGTTGATGGCAAGTCAGATTACATCGACCTCTGGCAGGATGGCATGCCATTGCCGAAGGGAGTTTAGCATTGCATAGCTTTGAATTTTACCGCACTGTACGCAACTGTTCGTGGTCTTGAGTCGTGTCAGTTCAGTACGTACTCACGATATGTTGGGTCGAATAATCCGGTACCGGACTCTCTACCAGATTGGCAACATAGCGTTTTGCTACTCCGAAGCCAGAAAGCGCCACACCTTCTAGTGCCAGCTGCTCCCTGCATTTGTCGAGCTCCAACCCTTTTCGTCTAGCGCGCGTTGAGCTTGCATGAGCTGCAGCGGAAGTGGCTTGCGGCAGGGCTTAAGTTATTTTAGCTTCATCGCTGCACACTGCCCATCACTGATCAGGAGCATCACCACCAAAGCACCGATAAGCGGATAAGGTGCTTGAGCACGGATGAGGAAATGGACTATCTGCGTTTGGCTCTGGAGCTATCGCCTCATTCACATTCTGGCCACGCCGAGAGCACTCTGAATTATGCCATGCAGGTGTCTTGTGCTTCTTCGCGCATGACGATGCTTGGAACTCTGCCTTTCTCGTTGCATTGACTGATCACGACTGGCCAAACTTACTCGTGCATGCTGGTGTCTTCCGACTACTACAATACTTGGAGAAGTGCGCTGCACACATGGCATCACGACACATTCGAAGTATCGATGCATGGATCTCGCACGGAAATTGAAGAAAACACAGGTTGTTGAGACTGTCGAGTCGCAAGGAGAGGAGGATAAGACAGCAGATATGGCATCTATGCCTCGTCGCTACAGGACTTGGTCTCTTCTCACATTCCAACTCTTGGCCTTCCTGGTACTGTTTGCGATATATCTCCATTATCGTCCTGGGCAAGCTACCACTTTTGAACTCCAGAAACCTCGACTTCCTAGAGACAGAGCACACCTCCCGAGACGAGTGGCTCAGAAGGTGGTGGTAAACCCCCGCAAACACCATGCCGATCGCTCTGTCGCCCTGGGATCTCCGAGATGGGCGGAAGTTGTTCTTGCAGCAAGCAAGACTTCGCCTGAGAAGATTTCGAACAATGTAGATGACAACGAAGAGGAGAACGATGACGACCTGTACGATCAAAATGCCACGGCTATTCCCTACCGCGGCGATTATCGCGAGCTGTTCTCCCTCACAACCCGAGATCGAAAGTTTTATCCTATACACATGGACGGTATTCACGTTTACAATCCGAGCCTGATTCCTCATCCTACAAAAGCAGATGAATGGGTGGTAGTGGCTTCTCATCCAGGTATGGGGGAGTCGGAAGCTTTGTATTGCTCAGTCGGCAATCTCAACGACGTTTTGGTTTGCTCTTCTGCGCCGCGAAAAATGACACCATTAAAATCGATCAAGAGCGAGAAATGCGTGAATGGCATGGAGTACATGAACTTCTACATTGGTCCTAGAGATACAAGAATGTTCTTTGGACCTGGAACGCCATACGTTGTATATGGCTCACAATCAACGTGGACATGTCTTGGACTATGGCTGCAAGATGTCCGCCCTCTGCTCGATATCTTCCACATCATGGAATCGGTCGGAAACAAGTTGTTCAAAACAGCGACGGAGCTACATCGGCCACCACCCTTCCAAGCAATTGAGAAGAACTTCTTCGTGTTCTGGGATAGCGACGGTAAAGCGTACGCTCACTATGATGTGTACCCGCAACGGTCCTTCGCTCAGATCAATTTCGATGGCACGGTGGGGAAGGACATCGCTCCTGCCGCAGCAAAGAGCGACAAGTTCTGCATGGCAAAGTACATGCCCGTTCCACTGTCGAAACTGGAAGACATTCACCAGGCCACCAACTCTTTACAAATCACACTCTGTCGACGATCCGACCCCAAGTGCAAACCAAACGATGACAACACATTTTTGATGACCATATTTCAGCACAAGACCTGCTACGATTACCACAGCATATACGAGCCATACGTCATGCTGTTCCGGCAGACAGCGCCATTTGAGATTTATGCCATTGGACAGCGTCCGTTTTGGATCCACGGCCGGACAAACCTCACTGAAGAGACACATGCGAAGGAGTTTGAGAAGCACCCCGAGAGAATTCCGAAGGGACACAGCGAGATGTTCTACCTCACCAGCATGAGTTGGAAGAAACATGGTCGACAGTACCATGGGCACATTGATGATGAGCTGTGGTTGAATTTCGGGATTGAAGATTCACGAGCTGCTGCTATAGATGTCAAGGCTGGAGACCTCATTGAGGATCTCGCCTTTTGCTAGCGATGCCCTGCCAATAGATTTCCTAAACTGTTCAACATATCTGACGAGCATTTCATCCTTTACAATTTTTTGGATCAGAAGATCGGTAAAACTTGGCAATGGCTCAAAAATACTTTGATACGCCGGTCCGAAAGCAAAGTCCTTGCCGTGGTAGAAAGCCACAGGCACCCACGTGGTGTTACACTTGGCGCCCATGGCGACTCCGAATAGACTAGATGATGAGGCTCAAGCCAGAATCGAGGTGCAAAGCCTACAGAACGCCTTCGCTCAGCCTCATAGACGGATTAGGGGTCCACGTGTTGCCTCGTGCTTCGACATACGCCGCCCGAACAAGGAAGAACGATGGCTTCGCGTGGCTGACTGGGCTCAAGCCTCGATTCGCCCTCGAATAGTATGAACTCGTGAACCCTGAAATATCACGCTAGGGTTAAGATCTGACCAGCATTGAGGCAGTCTCGTTCCGGAAAGCAGAAGCATAGGAGCTCGACCGATTTGGTGAAGGATCAGGGAGCCCAGATTCAGAAGCACTCCTTTATGCGCCGACAAGTGATAAAGCAACGCAACTCCTGCAGATTGCTTAGCGAAGGCTTGCATCGGTCATGTCTCCGGAGCTCGATTAGTCCTTTGACTTATCTGATCAACTGCAGTATCGATCACAGACTAGATCACGGACCGTGGTGGAGACTTCTATTGCTTAGACCAAATCTGTACAGTGTCCTGAGAGTTCTGGGACAATCAGCCAGCCACAGATCGAAGTCCGATGGGCTAAAGTAAGCTTTGCATGTGCTTTCAGCCTTCTCTAGATCTTGCCTGGAGTGATGAGGTGATCGGAAGGACCGAAGTCATGGGAGAGATGCATGTAGCTACCTTGAACCCTGTTCAGCTTCCTCGCAGAAGGCCTGTGGCGGCTTTGCTGGCTTGCGAAGAAGTGTGGTGGCTTCCACGTTGTTCCAGGCTCGGCCTTGTAAGGTTCACTTCGCGGTCTCAATGGCAGAGAGGCTTGGGTTTTAGGCACCTGATCGTACCCACGTTGAAAAGCGAAAGCCCATCACAGTGGCTGTAGGCTGGATGGTCCCTTGTAAAGCAGGAAGCAAAGTCATGGCTGCGGTGATAACGCAAAGACTCGATTGAACAGCTATTTGATGTAAACCCTTGATACGACTCTGCCGCGGTCACGTTTGGCATCGAGCTCGGCCTTGCTATACCAGGCTGCCCCAGCTATCGCCACGACCAGACCAACCGCGTGAAGTGGTGATATGACGACACTGAACATCGTAATTCCAAGCACGATAGTAAGAATCTGCTTCAGATTGGCACAAACGGAAATAGTCAGAGCACCTATCAATCGTAAGCTGGGGAAGTTTTTGCTCGTGATAACAGAGCTTACCTGTGACTTTATTGGTGTAGAAAGACATGCCGTTGAGCATGAAGGCCATCAGCGCATTGGTGATTAGCACCATGATTGCGCCATTCGTGATCAGCTCGCCGCTATCAAATCGAGTCTTGACGGCGGTGATTTCACCGCGTGCGAAAGCACACGCCAGACTTTGAGCAGCTGCCAGTGGTGACATTCGATATAGGATCTCAAGAGCGGAGAGGTTCAAGCTGCCTGTCATCAACCTGTTGCTGGCGATTGACTTGATGGCTGCAAGTAGAACGCCCAGGAAAGTCAGCAGGAACCCTTCTGGCGTGAAATAATAGTCTCCGAATGTGGCCAGGCCAACGCCGCCGATCAGAGGAATCATGGTCCAATAAGTTTGTCGACTGTAGCTTCGACCATAGACCATTCTGTATATAACAATGGTCACGGCGGGGACTGTTGACCGAAGGACCTGGTGGAAGGGAACAGAGACGAGTCCACTATGGCATATTAGCGGACATGTCGGTTCAGTGAAACCCTGTATACTCACAGCGAGATGTTGCTCGTGGCAATGTTAGCCGTAAAAAGGCATGAGAATGCCACAAGCACCATATTGTCTTTTGAGCTGAGTTTGGTGCATTGAAAGTAGCCCATTCGTTGTAGTACAGCGCATCCAAGCGTCGTGGTGACGGCGTGTATAGCTGTGAGAAGCCATGGATACTTTGCTGATTGTAGGACCACCTTGTTCGAGAGCGTCAATCCCAAGTTGAGGACAAAATAAAGAGACAAGCAGACTATCTTCCGTGTCCTGGTCACACCATACTCGTGTGGAACGTTGGCATTCTGCAACTGTGATTCCAGGTTGCCATCGTGCTTGGCAAGCAGAGTGACCTTCTCCATGGACTTCTCGTCAATTGTGTCGTCCAGCGCCAGGCTGTCGTGCCTGTCCCGAAATGATTGCATACCAGCCATGTTTAACGCGGAATTTGAGGAACGCCGAGGAAGCGATGCAACACAGGGTAAGCACCAAGCAATTCTTCAAATTCGCTTGATTCTTGACTGCTGCGATAGGAACATGGCCTTCGCGTATACCTTCGTGTCAGTCCTACTCAACGCGGCCATGCTACGGGTATGGCGCTCGGCGACTTTGTCCATGGCTGACTAGCACGAATGCATCTAGTGCGGTGCTGCTCCATGCTGTCTCGGTCGACCCGGATCGAAGAGGTGAGGTGAAGATAGCTAAACTGAGTCTGGGAAGTGTGGAGTCAAAACAAGCTATCGCCATGGAATCCTTGCAGACCCAAGCGATTGGTCAGCGTCGGTGTCCAGTCCGCGGTGGTTAGCTCCGTATCACCTCCGGACCTTGCAAGCGATGGGGCTAGAGTGCTGCGTCAAGATTCAGCCAGCCATCGTGCCAACTTGGCAGCTGCTCCTTTTTTCGGCGCACTTCGTTCGATGCATCGACTGGATTGGGAAACAGTAATGTCGCTATACAGCATCCTGGTCATACTGCCGGACGGGTTGATGCACATGGTTTCCGTCAGCCCAGGCTCTCGGCAGGGGCAAAAAAATCTGGTCCATGGTTCTGCAGTGCCGAAAGAACGTCTATCACACTGGTAGCCCTCCAAGACTGGCCAAAAGGCTCGTGCTGATGAATGCGACCGCCCGAGAATCTTTCAACAGTACTGATATGAGCGGCGGCAGAGGGCAGATCTCCAGTTCGGCACGATGGCCCCCGAGAGACACCGAACGCTGACTTTGTGCCTGTTCGTCTGTAGCTTGGCACTCTTGAGCATTCAGATACTCTCATACAGCACGAAGGCAAGACTTGATATCAGAATTTAAGCCAACATGCCACCCAAAAGGCTCTCCAAGATATGCTGTATTGGTGCAGGATACGTGGTAGGTGAACAAAATCGTGCTTCGTTCACCCAAATTCAGCTGATGGTCATAGGGTGGCCCAACATGTGCTGTCATAGCAATGCAAAACCCGGAAATTGAAGTCACAGTTGTAGACTTGAACCAAGAAAGAATAGATGCTTGGATGTCCGAGGACTTGCCGGTCTTTGAGCCAGGTCTCTACGATGTTGTTCAACTTGCCAGGGATGGAAATGAAGACCGGAGACCCAATCTGTTCTTCTCTACCAATGTTTCCAAAGCAATCGATGAAGCGGACCTGATCTTTATTTCGGTAAATACACCTACCAAGGCGACTGGAACTGGAGCTGGATATGCTGCAGACTTGGCTTATGTGGAATCAGCAGCTCGGTGCATCGCTGAAGCTGCACGCAATGACAAGATTATTGTTGAAAAAAGCACAGTGCCTTGTGGGACCGCATCAAATCTGAAGGCGATCTTCGATGCACTGGCACCAAACATTCATTTCGACATTCTCTCCAATCCTGAATTCTTGGCTGAAGGCACGGCTATCAAAGACTTGCTCAATCCCGATCGAGTCTTGATTGGCTCTCTGGCAGATGAAAGATCCATGATCGCTGTATCAGCTCTGGCTGATGTATACGCAGCATGGGTTCCACGATCTCGCATTATCACTATCAACCTCTGGTCATCAGAACTGGCTAAGCTAGCTGCAAATTGCATGCTAGCACAGCGCATCAGTAGCATCAACTCATTCAGTGCGATTTGTGAAGCCATTGGAGCTGACGTTGGAGACTTGGCACATGCCGTCGGGATGGACTCTCGCATCGGCAGCCGCATGCTGAAGCCAAGTGTTGGCTTTGGCGGATCATGTTTCAAAAAGGATGTGTTGAGCCTGGTCTACATCGCAGAGTCACTCTATCTACCTGAAGTTGCACAGTACTGGCGCTCAGTGGTTTCCATCAACGAATACCAGAAAGACCGAATCACGAGACGGATGATACTGCGGCTAAACAACACACTCTGGGGCAAGACTGTAGCGATATTAGGATTTGCCTACAAGAAGGACACTGGCGATACTCGGGAGAGCGCCGCAATCTCGGTCATTCGACAACTTCTTGAAGAACAGGCCCAGATTACTGTCTACGATCCCAAGGTATCGGAAGAGTCCGTGTATGCCGCGCTGGAAGGGCAACGATCTTCAAGTCAAGCGACATCTGAGACGATCCGAAGAAAAGTCAAGGTGTGCTCCGATGCAGTCACAGCGTGCGCTAATGCCAGCGCGGTCGTGATCTTGACAGAATGGGACCAGTTCAAGACTGATCGGATCCCAAGCACTGTGCCGCGAGAAAGTCTCTGGCTGGCGGGTGTCGATGACGAGGAGATCGCGACTGGCAGGGTCTCACAGGTAAGCTCGAAAGACTCCGGTGTCGACGTCTTGATGCAAGGTGAAGGCACGGAAACGCACAAGGCTCTCAACGGAATGGCCGATCGTGTGGACTGGTTCAATATCGCTAAGGTGGTTCGACGGCCTGGTCTTGTGTTCGATGGACGGAATGTTGTCGATCCTGTGAAACTTGCAAGGCTCGGCTTTAGAGTCGAATGCATCGGCAAGCCATCGATAACAGACACATGGCAGCCTGCTTAGGCAGGTATGCTGCAAAACCAAAGATGCTTCGCTCTTAGGCCCCGTATACTTGCACAGATTACGAGGTTATTAGATTCTAGGTTATTTCTAACAACAAGCTGTCTCGAATAATCTCTCCGAGAGTTGGGGGCTAAAAGCACCTCGCGAGGTACTTCGTAGATTCTAGATTATAGATTATTATACGGCCCTCTAGTAAGATAGTGCCCCTATACAATTCGTATAAGAATCTATAATCTATCTCGCTATAGATTACTAAACTATACGGTCTATAATAATTAACTATTTTAGTACCGAGAGCTACTTAGCTTTCTAAATAATCTAGAATCTATCGATAATCTACTTAACTATATAAAGCCTTATTAAGTACTTAACCTTCTATTCCTAGTATTAAGGAATTAGGCTAGTCTAACGATCTAGATCTTCCTAAAGGCGTAATAATAATATACTATATAGTATAAGGATAAGCTCTTCTACTTTAGTAGTAGTACTAAGATAGCGTTAGCTAGGGAAGACGCTACTACTTATTACTAGTAGAGGTATTATTAGTAACGTTACTAACCCCTATAGTATCGTTAGTAATAATATTACTATTACTAACTTACTATCTCGTACCTTAGGCTCTAGTTACGACCTTATCTTATAATAGTCTTAAGTAAGTAAATCTATAGAATACTACTATAGTACCTTCGAGATACGCTTAGTACTAGTACCCTTTATAGATCTATCTCTTACGATTTAAATAAGCTTAAATTAGTATATATTTATATAGATAGTACTTCTATAGATCTACTAAGAGGTTATTACTAGAGATACTACTACGTTTAGGATTACCTAGTAACTATAGAGTTATACGAAGAAGGTATCTATACTAATATTATTAGAAAGGCCTTAAACTTAAGAATTCGATAGAGCTAATTAAGAGAGTATTATTTATATTTTTACCTCCTATTTAGCCTATTAGATCCTGTCAAGCTGAGGAGGGCCGACAGGGTCATAAATGGATCGTAAGTGCAATAGAAGC
>JAASFE010006196.1:10227-33496 GCA_013365205.1 Pseudocercospora cruenta
ACAATTAGTCCTACTACTAGCCCTTCTCGTATACTCGTCTACCTAAGTTTATATAAGTTAAGGCTAATATTAGCGATATATTTTATTAGCTAAATAGGATATATACCGATACTTATCGCGATAATTATACGTAAATTATATATATAGAAGGTAGGAGAATATTATAGAAGCTAGTCGATAAAGGCTATATATATCCCGCGGCTAGATTAGATTAGGTACTATATACTAAGTAGTAGCGATATTCGATATCGAAAGCTTTACTTTAGGAGCTAGTATCCCTAGCCCTATCTCTCTACTTAATCTTATTAGAGCTCGTCTAGTATAGCTCTCTAGTTTTAAGAATACTATAGAGATAGAGCTTTAGTTTATAATAGATACTAATCGCTTCCTTAAAGGTCTAAGTAAGCCCTACTATTAAGGAAGTCCTAAAGGGCTAATTTATTAGCCTAGGATAGGCACGTATCTATATACGACCTATTATAAACGAGACCGAGTTTTTATAATATAAAATAGTATAGAGTTAGGTTATTTATAGCTCGTCGTACCTCTACTATATTACGCTAATAGATATAACCTACGAGCCTAACTTTTATCCTATTAATTCGAAAGGATACGAGTACTACTATTTAATACTATTAATCTAGGTAGTATATACTTTTTATAGTATCTATAATCGTTCTAATAAACTAATCGATATATAGGCGCGAGTAGTCTTCGTAGTAGGTCCCTATATAGCTACTTCGTAGACGCCTCGAAGATATAATTAGGAAGCTTCGGTAGATCGAATACTTTAATAATAATCTATAATACCTTTAAGTAACTTCCGAAAATCCTCGTAGACTATAAGTATAGTATCTCGTCTATCGAGCTTTACTATAGCCTAATCGATTCGTACTTTTTCTATTAATTACTAAATAAAATCTAGATAAATAACTTTAATAGAAAGCCTTATTCTATCGCTAACTTATTTATAACTAGCTTTATAGAAAGCTTATTAATAAATATAGATTACCTAGATTAGTAAGGAACCTAGGTAGAATATAACGTAGTTTATTTATACGTTACTTCTAACTAGGCTTTAATAACTATATTCTTCTAGAGATATTTCCTAAAGAATCTACGAAGATATAACCTTAGTTTTAGTATCTAAGATTAGAGTACCTCTTAAATAGTAGTAGCTCCCTAGTATATATTAAGGTATAGTTTAGGGTTAAGTAGCCTACCCTTTCTAAGGTCTCTATTAACGCTTACTAGCTCTCGTTAGCCTCTATAGCCTATCGAAAGTTCCTAGCTTCTCCTATAATAGCTAGCCCCTCTTTAATAGCTATCCTATCGTATTATATAATCGTACTAATTAACTAACGTACTAGCGAGATACTATTTCGTAAACTAAGAGGTAAGATAATTTAGTTATTACCTAGGTAAGAGAGCTAGTTATACGACTAGTATAAATCTTTATAGCTTTATTAATACTACTCTAATACTACTATTAAGCCTTCTATAATCTAATCCTATATACGGCGTACGCGTATCTCTTTAGGTACTAGATATCCTATAAATTTATAGATCTTTAGCGATATATTAGGTATAGATATACGATCTCCCTAAGATACTAAGTAGCGTTAAGGTACTTCTTCGTATACCCTTATAGCTTCTATTAACTACTAAAGTAATAGATCTAATCCTAAAATATAAGACGTTTATCTCTAATATAGAAAAGATACTAGAAGTAGTAGTACTTTATAGAAAAGTCCTTATACTAAAGTTCCGAAGGTATAACTATAGCCTAGCTAATTTATAGAGATACTAAACGTAGCTTCCTCGCCCTTAGTTCTACGAATATATATAATTAAGCTAAAGTATCTATAGTAGCTACTTATAAGATAATTAGCTATCTCTTAATATCCTTAGTACTCTTCGTTAAGCCTACTAAATACTCTCGCTCTAGAATAGAGTACTAGGGAAGTTCCTCCTTAGTATCTAGAGGAGGCTATTAGACCTCGCTACGAAGCTAGGTCTCGATTACTATAAGGCTTTTCGCCTTAAAGTACGTATTACGCTAATCTATTTACTATTAAGTCTAAAGTCGCTACTTTAAAGTATAGTAAGCTTTTCCGCTTATATTATAAGCTTAGTACTAAGGGTTGTCTTTAGGAGTATTAGTAATAGTTCTATATATATCCTAGACTACTAAGGTAGTAGACTAAAATACCTTACTTACTTCGAGTACTTCTAGTAAGTTCTTAATAGATTCGAGATCTTCTACTAATAGTAGGTAGCTAGATCTCAAATTAGCCGAAATGCCTATACTCTTCGTCTTTTATATAATATCTTTATCGCCCTTCTATCCCTTAATAGTAGCTATAAGGTCGATAAAAATATAGTAGTATATATAATACGCTTAGTACGTACCGCTATCTAAATACCCTAATACCTAGTTATATACTTTATTAGAGCCTAGGCTATTAATAGTATTTAGAACTATATAATAGAGGTAGTACTAGGTTAGGGTTTCCCTATATTTATAGATATTCTATCCGAGGTTCCTAAGCCTTTTAAGGGTTGCCCTATTATTTAGCTCTAGCGATCTATAGTTAGATATCTTTCGTATAAGTAGTACGTTAAGAATCTTACTATACTACGGGAATAGTAGTAGCTCTTTACTATCTAGAATCTCGATATTAAAGAAGTCTATAGTAGAGCGAATACCTACTACGAAAGCCTTATTATTAAGAGTAAGAGTAATTAGGTACGAGATAGGACAAGTTAAAACGTTATCCTCGTTAGTCTATAAAAAAGACTTACTAGGCTACCTATTAGTATACCTAGCGAGTATTAATAAGTAGGACTAACCGCTATTCCCTTTATATCTCCCCTTTAAAGTAGCGAAATATTAGCTCTACTAGATAACGTATTCTACTATTATAGTAGATAGCGAATAACTATAAGTCTCGGTAGCGTAGCTTAGAGATAGCGGAGTCTATAATAGAGTCTTCGTTATTATCTTCGCTATTATAGTTATTACCCTCGTACTTCGATAACTACTACTCTTTACTACTACTATATCGTATCCTATCTATCTATATCGTAGAGCTTAGTCGTAGACTACTACTTACGTAGATAAGTATTAAAAAGACTTACTAAACCTATTACTATTTATTCTTATACTTAGTAGTATCCTTAGCGTAATAAAAATATACTATTTTAATAAAGTCTATACCTAATAGAACTAGTTTTACGTAGGGCGCGGCTTTCCCTTTACTATTAAGGTAATAATTAATAAACTTAAGTTAAGTATTAGCTAAAGGCTAGAATAGCTCGGTTATACTATTACTTATATTATTAATATCTATTACTTATTCTTTATCGAGATCCGTCCTAGTTAGGTCTCTATATAATATCTTAAGGATCCGAAAGTATTACTTTAGGGTAATAGCTTACTAGGGCTCCTTCTTTATATTATCTACTAACTACTAGAAGAAAGTCTTTAGTTCGGATATATCTACGTTACGAAGGGCCTCGTCGCTATCCTTATATAATTATTCTATATAGTATCTATCGAATATTAGCGTTACTCGTATAATAGTAGGTAAATTAGCCTTAAGTACCTCTACTACTAGCTACTAATATTATTAAGTATAGATACTATTAAGTTAGTATTTAGCCTCTTATAATAGCTATATCGCTATATCTACCTCTTAAAGTTACTATAGTCCCTTCTATTATAAGATATATATTACGATAGTATAATATACTCTTAAGATCTAGTTTAACTATAGTAGCTTAGGTAGTAGTCTATTTAGGAGGGTATCGGTACCTCTATTATATATATTAGGCTTACTACCCTCGTAGATACTAGATTTAGTACGTACTCGTATTATAGCGGCCTTTTTAGTAATAATACGATATAGCTAAAATAGGGTAGGTATTAACGCTAAATCCTACGTTTAGCTCTAACTAGGATACTAACTATCGAGCGCCTAAAGCGTGCTTAGGCTAACGTGCTTATGGCGTCGAAGGGGCTCGTACATTACGTAGCGGGCAGGTTTAGACGAAGTTATGCATTTTGTACAGGATCTTCTGCCGCCCGTTCGGGCGACACATCCTACCCGTTCTAGACGCGCATCAACCGTCAGTCAGTGTTTGGCTGTTTAGGGGCGCCAAGACGGACTTGGCTCCGTTTCCTCGGCTTCCACCTCCCTTCATTTCATCCAGCGGCTTCCTTGCTGACGCGAACAAATCTGATCATCTAAAGGCCATTACGCTCCTAGCAATTGTGGGCTGATAGAATGTCTCCAGCTTCAGATGCTTCAGCTCCGTACTAGGACATCAGCTGAGCTGGGCAGAAGCCACTCGCCCTCACCGGCATGGGTGGCGCCTTTCCCATGCGCGTCCCGAGCCCCGTCAGTGGCCGGGAGCTAGACACATGGCAGCCACACAGCCATTGTCAACGACAAGTGCTCATACGAGCCTTGGAAGGCGTGTTCGAGATCAGCTCGCAATACTCAGAGCAGCAGATATGAAGTCCATGATGCTCCGGTGATTATGTACTTTTCTTCGTCTACTGACCTGATACTAACCTAACAGCTCCCTTTGAGGAATCTATCTTCTATTGTCTCCGTCTCCGGTCTCACACATCGTCAAGGCCTGTTGTCATAAAAATGCCAGGTAAACGCCTCATCCTGGCCGTCGACGGCACTTGGGTAAACTCTGACAACGGCTACTCTCCCTCGATTTCCGGGCCGCAGGACTCTGGCACCTTAGCAGCCCCATCGAATGTCACCCGAATCTGTCGAGCTCTGAAGTCTCGCTCATCAGATGGCACTCCACAGATTTGTTATTACCAAGGTGGTCTCGGAAGCGAAGGCAATACTTATAACTTCATTATTGGTGGGTATCTCGGACAGGGCATCGATGAGGCGATAAGACAAGCCTATGGATTCCTTGCGAACAACTACGAAGATGGAGATGAGATCTTCTTAGTAGGATTCTCAAGAGGTAAGTCAACCGTGGAGGTCCGTCGTTACTCAGGACTGACTCTTGTTCGTAGGAGCCTTCACAGCCCGCTCAGTCGTCGGTTTGATTTCCTCAGTCGGTCTTCTAACAAAGCTCGGCATGGAATCTTTCTACCCAATCTTCATGGATTGGGAGAACCAATACACACCAAATTACAAACCCGGCTATGGCACAGCAGCCTGGCCCATCGCCAACCGCCCAGCTTTCGGCGAAGCCTACGTCCAAAAGCTCGCTCAAGCAGGCCTCACTCGCCCAAAGATCCCAGTCAAAGCCGTCGCAGTGTTCGACACAGTCGGCTCGCTCGGTGTTCCAGACGTAAAACCCTTCGGCCTCTCCCTCTACAAATCCAGCAAAGCAGAATACTCATTCATAAACACTCAAGTCGCTCCTAACGTCGAAAACGCCTACCAAGCCCTAGCCCTAGACGAGCAACGCGACGCCTTCGTCCCCACAGTCTGGGAATCACCTCGTGGCGACAACAACACCCACATCCTCAAACAACTACGACAATGCTGGTTCGCAGGCGTCCACACCTCTATCGGCGGCGGCTATCAAGACACCTCAATTTCCGACATCACATTAGCATGGATGATGACCCAACTCAGTCAATTCCTAACTTTCGATCCCACATACCTCCCGCGTCAACGCCAACTAAACTCAGATTTCTACATTTCGAAAAACGTTCCCTCGAACGCAATAGGTTATGGCAAAGGTCTGATTCAACGCTCAGATACGGGACTCCTGAATACAATCCTCGGTCGCCAAATCCGTACACCGGGCGAGTATCATCTCACGGATCCCAAAACTGGTGAACCTTTGAAGGAGTTCTTGAAGAATACTTGTGAGTTTATCCATCCTTCTGTTCGGTATCGGATGAAGAATGGTGGGGCGGGATTGGCGGAGAGTGCGAGTGAGAAAGTTGGGAAGGGCAAATATGAGTCTGCTGCTTTGAAGGACTGGGAATATGTGGAAGGAGGGATTGAGGTTGAGGGGGTCAAGGTTGAGAGTGAGTGGTTTGGTGCTCCGAAGTGGGTGAAGAAGAGTACTGGGAGGTATATTGTTGAGGATAGGATTGAGAAGGGAAGTTTTGATGGAGTTTTGGCGGAGAGTTGGGATGGAGTTGGGACTTGGTTGAAATTGTGAGAGCATGAAATAAGAAAGGTAGTGTATGAATCGTACGGAATATCTAGCTAGCCTCATAGATGATGATAATCGCTTGCAATAATCAGAACGACAGCGATCAGATGAAGGTGCGATACAGCATCGTCAACCACCAGCAATTCCGGTTCTGCGCATCCTCGATATAGCAAAAAATCTGTCCCTTGACATTGACCGCTTTTCAGATTCCCCCTTACATCAGGTCGACTCCTCTGACCGGAACGGCGAGAGCGGATGATGATATTCTTGTGCTAGCACGGATGAAGACCCAAGACCGTCATTGCCATTGGAAAGCTTTGCTCTCTTGCTTTCACAGTCTTCTGAATTGGTCTCTCCCGAGTGCTCCTGGCACATGCGTCAACCCAAGAATGAAGTGTAGCAAGAGTCTGACTTACCTCAAGCGCATGCTTGCCAAGTACGGATAGTCCTTTCGGCGCTCGGGTCATCTGCAAGGTCGGAGCATTGCAGCAAGAAAAGGTTGTGGTTGATAACAGCTCCACCAGACCTCTGTCTGCACCCATGTCAGTGACGGACGAAATGGTTCGGTTTGCCATACTTACATCGTGATCGATAATCGAACGTGATCGTAGTAGTCGCACCAGCGGAGCCCGTTGCTGGCACGAAGCGATACTTGCTCGTCGGCGGCGGCGCGCATGGCTCGATTGTGCCTCGTTGGAGGGTGATGATGATACAGCCTTCATCCGCTTCTCCTGCCTCGAGAGGCCAGCCGTCACCATTGACTGGACCGAGTAGAGCGTCTTGATGGGCAATACGCTCCAGTCGCTCGTAGCACCCATGCTTTGGTGAAGCGGTTGCTTTGACTAGCAGTTCCCCGTCCTCGGAGCTGTCTTCCGCGGCGCACGAACACTGCCAGTCTTGGAAGTATTTCACGGTGCACGCGGTGGCGCCACTGAGTGCGAATGTGACTTTCACAGTGTCGATGCTCATGCAATCGAACTTCTCAGTGAGGAATACGCTGATTGCAAATCGTTCTTGGGTCGGTACTGCAGGCAAGTAGGTGCCGCCATTTCCATCTGGGACTGGCGATGGCGGTAGATATCTTGGGTTTCTTTCTCGAGAGTCGATTCGCGAGACAAAGATCTCTATGATTCCTGTGGAGTCGAACATGTCTAGCTGCCAGAGTGTAGAGGAAAGTGTGTTGGTTTAGGATGGAGGAGAGTTGGGCAGACTGTTGCGGAATTGCTCAAGTTCCCATCGATGGCAGGAGCAGAGCCGTGCCTTCCTCTGCTTCCAACTGGCGACTTTCACGCGACTGAGTGTTTTCATACGCGTCTTGGTATCATAATGATCGGTGTGAGAATTCTCCTCTTGTGCCGCTCTGCTCATCCTTCAGGCTTCCGCACTCGCACAGCGAAAGTATAGCGGTCTCCCAGCGCTCATGCCATCGCCTCACAATGCTGCTCTTCATATGTCTCGATTTTCACAAAAGCCTCGCCGACTCATGCACCACAACACAGCACCCAGTCTCACACTCTTCATAGTCACCATCTCCATATCCCAACCCTCATCACCTCCTCTCACCTCCTCTCACCTCCTCCCACTTGCACCGCCCCTCTGCCCCTCAACATCAAACCCAACCATTCTCTCCGCATCCTCCACCGCAAAATCATCACTCCCACTCCGACTCCTCTGTCCATCCGCATCCACAACATCCCTTCGTCTAGGCATAACCATCCTCATAACAAAATGTCCCAACCGATCCCTCACGCCATTCGTCTGTCGCTGAATCGAGTCGAGGGGCAAGTATTGGGAGTAACGTTCTCGATGATTTTTGATCAAGGGGACGATCAGGAAGGCGAGGAGGAGGTAGAGTGCTGCTGCGATAAGGGCGGGGAGGAAGAGGGCCTGTCGATGTCAGTTGCGCTTGTGAGAGGTTTATAGATCTTTTGACGCACCTTGAAGATTTCCATGAAACCCATGGTTGCGGCGATTGTTGATTAGCAGGCGACTGGCTATGGGAGTGGCTCCGATGATGGTGCGCAATGTAAAGCTCGTGAGACTGATGGGACCTTCCTCGACTACTGAGGCTTAAACGGCAAATCACGTAGTGTTGATATGTCGCAAAGTATGTCCAAGAAGTAAAGCGCTTGAATTATGGATATTACAGAAGTCTAGGAGAGCAGGAAAGGTGGTAGCAGATGTGCGTTCGGAAGTAGAAGTACGGAGGAGCAACGCAGGGCAAGGTTGATCGACACCGACTGCCTCGCGCCAAGACTGATCTTGCTCTTTGCAGCAATGGAAAGGAGACTGTATATAATGAAGTCCCAAATACGAAGCTTTTTCATTGCTACCATAGAGCTGACACAGCGATCATCTGTCGAAGTCTTTCTGCTACGATACAAAATGCACAGCCGCCGCAACCGAGTTATGTATACCAAGTTGGCTCAGGAATCTCGCCAAGTACTTGGAAGCGTCCAACTTCACGCTTCTTGTATGCTACTGGGTCGTGCAGCGAGTGCGTTCTGATGTCCCTCCAGTATCTATCAAAGCCATATTTCTTGCCTGTCGCTCTTGCTCCCAGCATTTCAAAGATTCCGGATGTTACCGCGAGTCCAGTATCCGTAGTCACAACCTTGACGTGGGCGACGTTTGCTGCAAGCTCACCACGTCGTTGGGCAGTGATACCAGCCCTACCACGACTTGTGGATGCGCCATTGGTGTGGCCATTGGCGTAGCCGTTGGTCTGAGGCAGTTGGAAGTTGCCCGTAGTTGAGATGGAGTATGGAGGATTTGGTCCCGTGCCGGCATTGCTGGAGTGACCATTGGCGAGGTAATTCGGATTGATGTGCTGCTTGAAGCTTGTGGTTTCCAGGTCCACAACAGAGCCGTACTGACCTGCCTCCTTGTAAAGATTGGCAACTTCGGCACCAACACGGTCCGCGAGTGCATCAGCGGCCGCGAGATGTGCTCGAAACTCGCCATATCTCTCGAGAATGTACCACTCATCAACGGCTTTGTCCTTGTTGTCACCACCAAACGGCCAGGCTCTTGTTCCTTTCAGGGTATATTGGGTTGCAGCAGCAAGTGCACCTTGAGCAATACCAAGGTAGAAGTTGCTGAAGACGAGCTGGATAGTAGGGAGCAACATGCTTGCGAAAGGCAGTCCGAGGACTTCAGGTATTGGCTTCTTCTTTTCCGAATCCCAGCCAAGAGCATCTGTCCATGGTACACGAATATTATCAATCTTGACACTGCCGGACTCCGTAAGTCGCAAACCAACGTTGTCCCAATTGTGAGCAAACTGGATCCCTGGCTGTTCTGTCTTGACCAGTGTGAAGATGTGGTCTTCTGTGCCCTCAAGGACACCTTCAAGGACTGTCAGGTCACTGACGACACCGCCAGTGTTGAAGTTCTTCAACCCATTGAAGACAAGCTCATCGCCTTCCGAAGTGATCTTGAGGTCGTTGTCGCGTGGATTGACCGCTCCGCCAACGAAGAAGTTGTTCCTGATGATGACTTCCTGCACGCTATCTTGCTGTTCATCAGTGCCTACGACATTGGCCGTGGTAGACCACAGCAAATGATACCCCAGCAGCATTCCAAGCGATCCATCCCCTTTGGCGACTTCTCGAATGACCTTATAGCCAGTCTCCCAGCTCTGATCGCGGGTCAGCAGCAATTAGAAACTGACTAGCATTGATGCGCACCTGCTCGCCGCCTCCATACTTCTGAGGTCCAAGAACCTTCAGCAGTCCAGCAGATTTCAACAGCGACACCTCAGCTCGTGGAGATTTGTTCTCGATGTCACGCTTTGCGGCATCCTCGGCGAGAATGTCAGAGACCTCTTTGGCACGCTGTATCCATTCTGCTTGATCTCTAGGCAATCCTGCACGATTGAATCGTTCATGGTGGGCATTGTAGATAGCCGAATCTGTGTACTCTCTTTTCGCCATTGTGCAAGACAAAAGTTTCGCTGTCAGCAGTAAATGGAAGACTTCGAGCTCCAAAATCTGCAGGGATTGTGCCCTCTTTAATCATGCAGGCACTCTGGAGCTTTGGTGTTGATGCGCGCAGATCATCAGCATCGTCGAGCACGCAATTCAGCTCCTCTCTGTCGCTGGAACTTTAAACGTCTCGCCATCAAAGTCAACGACGACGCGACGAGCCGAAACACGTATAGCGTGAACATGTTATTCGAGAATCCCGCATTTGCCATCCATCAGAAAAGTACGTCCTTCGCGGGCTGTTGTGTGTAGAGAGTTTGCAAAAGATGCCTTCGAATTGTTGTAGCGAGCTGTCCCAAAACGGCAATCGCCTCGGCAGGCCCACCTGGCTCGTCTCTTGGATGAAATGCCAATCAAAAAGCATTCATGAGATGCCATTGCGAACGGAAGGCTCGCGCCAGTGCAGATTCAGCATCAACTCAAGCTTCTTTAATCAACATATGTCCTCTACCGGTCTAGTCGTGGTCTCGTCAGTGTCGTGATCCTCTATGTGCACAGCCAGCGCCCATATCTTCACCGCCAACATTATGACTTGCACATATGATGTTCATTGCAAGGCTGATCTTATTGTCTGCCATAGCGTCTTTCGTTGCTCCCGCTGTCGTATGGGTTTCCACTGCCACCATTCCAAGGTGCATTGGCACTCATCTGAGGCTGGTCATACGGGTTCGGTGCTCCCACAGAACTCATTGCAGGACTCGGTTGCGGGCTAACACCACTTTTACCACCCCATAACCTTGCCTTCAGCCTTTCTTGTGCACTTCCGGCAGTAGGTCCAGCGCTGCTTGATGGCGGGCTTGGCTCTACTCGACTACCAGGCCTGCTGCCCATCTGCTGTTGTGGCATGCCCTGCGTCTGGTAGCTTCCAGCTCTTTGCGAAGGTAATGGCCGAGCCTGAGGAGGCGCGAGGTTACCACTGCTCATGTTTGCAGGAGGCTGATTCATCGGGCGACGAGCATTGCGCAGACTTGTAGGTTGCATGGGAGCATTGTTGGCAGGTGCAGATGGAGGGTCCCATAGATCGCTCAGACTACCTCGCTGACCACCTTGATTCTGTACATGTCCATACGGGCTCTTCCCTGCTGTGCCTCCAAAGTAGTTGCCTTGCTGAGCGTACGGCTGGGGTGTGATCGCGCGCTTGTCGTTGGGGTCTGGTGGTAGCCAAGGAGGTAAAGGCCGGCCTTTCTCGCTATAGTATGCTCGTAGTACACGGCAGACGTGTGTATCATCTTCTGTGTCGCCATCGTCTTCGCTCGAGAGGAGTGTCCTCTTGAAAGAGTTGTATCTGGAAGTGGTGTGCGTGAGCAGGTTGCTCAGGTATGAAGACATCGTGACCTCTGCTATGCGCGTTTATGGTACTACGTTTTGCACCAAGCGATTTTCTGCAGCATGTACTCAGATCTGTGAATGTCAACAAGAGAGATCAGCAAGTCCCCGCCAGCGAGCGAGCAAGCATGTGAAGGAGGGAATCGTGGCGTTGTGGCACAGTCGTGTGGCGTCATATCATTTTAACTTGCACATGCACCACACTTTGCATCCTTCCTACGACAACTTCATCAACATGCCACAAGTCGAGATCAAGCAGACTGTAACAAAGCTTCACACATCTTCAGCCCGCGAGGCAAGACAGTCTCATCTCCGAAAGAGAGGCTTTCCCGACCTGAGATTAATGCATCGTTCCGCTACAAAGACGTAGAGCGAGCAAGTTGGTTTGGCATCCCAACGTCGACTTCCCTTAGGAGAAGATTAACTCTCGATGGCATGCTCCGGAAGGCGAGCCATCGAGAACCATCCTCTCCACGGATCTACATGACTCGCACACCACCATTCGAAGCTGCCACGAGAAATTCCTCTGCACAAAGCCGCATCTTCATTCACAAGGATCTCTGGCGTAGATCCAGTTCTGTCTCGATCCTTCAACGACCAAGCCATATGCACTTCGAACGTCACTTGGCAGTAAATTTACTGATCAACATCAAGCACAAGGCAGCATGTTTCACGACACTGCTGACTCGCTCACCGCTGGAAGACAGCACAGCAACCGTGCAATTCCAGTACTATGTATCAGAAGTCCGCGGAAGTTGCCTGACCATGATGAGGCACCAGACAGGCAGAGCGCAACTCGGTATGGCCAAGCTTCACGCTCTTTGCCTTGGTCACTCGAAAATTCTGTGACAGCAAAAAATCGCTAGACCTCCAGAGCCTTCCTGATGGCAAGACGCGACCTACAGTTTCCGTTTGACTTCGACATAGCGACCACTATTCGCGTTGCTCGAGCTCTACGGTGAAGTCGGATATCTTGTTCGTAGCCGGTCCGCACGACTGCTCCAGTAAAAACCTGGACCTAGGACAGCGACGTTGCATCGCAGACGTTCCAGTGCTCAAGAGACCCGGGTCTAATCTTCGATCAGCAGCCACATGAATTTGCACCAGGTGATCTGGGACGTAGTACATGTACCTTCCAGAAAGGCAAGCCGGCTATAACGAGGCTGAGAACGGGTTGATCCCTGATCGGCAATTTTCGGCCGCAGACCAATGCACGAACATCAACGATCTTCCTCGTTGGAGAAATGTTGGACACCAACTACACCTTCAAAAGTCTATGCATGGGATGAAGAGAAGAAAAGTACATGCACGAGAGAGAAAAAGAAGGATAGGTTAGATATCTGGTATGTATCATTCTGTCGTTATCTCGGCCGTGATTCTGATCCAATGCATGCAAATACTACATATGGTACGAATGTACGAGCTTAGTAAACATATCTGAAGGACTTCTGTTTCTCCATGTCGGTCATGTTCGCCCAGTCATCCGGATTGACCTCTTCTGGAGTTTGTTCTCCAGCAGGTCCGTACTTCTTGTTTCGCCGCCTGTTCTCGAACAGGTAGTACAAACCAAGCAAAGCAATAACACCAAGCGCAACAGCCTTCGAGGCCACCAGAACTAAGCGTGCTGGCTGGAAATCCGGCGCGAACTTCTTCTGAACAGCATATGGTGCGACAATATTGCCGATCGAGAATGCTCCGCTCACAATCGCAGTACTGGCAGCTCGTTTTGTGTGTCCACCGATATTCGCTGCTATCCATTGATATTTGGTCCCGACTGTGTGGACCGAGAATGCGATCATGTAGATTCCAGAAAGCATGGCACCTTTGTTCGTTTTGTCGGCGAATGCGACCATGCATGTGCCAGCGAGCGACAAAGCGTAGCCGATCAGTGAGACAGTAACGCGATTGAGCCAATGCTGTCGAACTGCATAAGCAAAGAAGAGGGTAGCCACAACGGCCACGACTCCGCTGGGCATTTGAAGGAGTGAGGCTTCTTTTGCAGTGAATCCGAAGCTCTTTACAAGTGTTGCTCCATAGATCGCGAGGATACCTGTTCCAGCTGAGACGATTACGACGTTCAATGTGAGAAGCCAGACTTGTGGGTCGACTAGAAGCTCCTTCAGTTGATACCATTCGATGTTGTGAGAAGATACGCCAGTTTTGTTAACTGCGACGTGCTGCAGGAGAGCTTTCTTCTCGAGGTCGGTCAAGAAGCGGGCAGCCATTGGGGTGTCTGGCATGAAAATGAAGCTTAGCACGCCGACGACTAGGCTGATCAAGCCAAGTACGAGGAACATGATTCCTATGGCAGCAGATTAGCAGCTGATGTACAAAGACAATCGTTCGCACTTACGCCAGCCTTCAAGCGTCGAGGTGTGTACATGCTGAAAACCGAATGATATCAAGCCTCCACAAATCAAGCCCCATCCCACGCTGCTGAACCAAAGAGCGTATCTCATGGCTTGCTCGTCCTTCCTGTAGTACTGTGCGCTGAGAAGCATGAGAGCTGGCGGTATCGCAGAGTCGAAGACACCCATCAGAATTCGTATAGCCAGAATTTGGTGATACGTCTTGACTGCCGCAGTGCAGGAGATGACAATACCCCAGAGGAACATGTTGACGCCCAACCATTTTCCTATGCGTACTTTGTTTTGTATCAAACCAACGAGAGGGCTCATCGCAAGGTAGGCCCACCATAGGGAGGAAGCAATGTTGTTGAGTTCGTTGCCCTTCAGCTTCAGGTCCTTCGGCAGTCCCATAATGATTGCATAGTTTAGAAGGAACTTGTCCAGAAACTGGAAGAAGTATAGAGCGAACATGATGGGCATCAAGTGCCAGTCTATCCGTCGTCGTAGCTTTTTGAGATCGACAGCCTCTTCTCCCGCGATCTCGACATGTTGCACAAGGAAATCGTACGCCTCGTCGACCGATTTCCCTGAGCCATGGACCGTGGTGACGAAGCTGAGGCTTCTCGGTTGTTTCTCGGCACCCAACATGATGTTACTTGGCTGTCTTGGCGTATAAGTCATGAGTTCCCAAGGAGTGATACCCATATTAATGGCGAACGACGGCAGAAACCAGAACATATATGTTGGTTGAGATCTTCTTGCTGGCTTAAGCTTCAAGACACAAGCCTGCGAATGGCTGTTTGCCAGATCACACTCTCAAGCATGAATCTCGTCAGGTTGGAGAGGCTGCTTTTCATGTATGATCGTACAGCTTGCATCCTGATCAAGGTTCAACCGGAATAGGCGGTCATGGTGTGAGCTGTTTGATCCAAAACAAGTCGACGACCCTTGGACCAAAGCGTCCCACGCCAAACATGTGGTGCTGCGAGGCCACAATCTCAACTTTGATGTTCCTTCAGCCAGTTGGCGATGCAAGAACCCTTTTTGTCTTTGCAGGGCTGGCCGATGTTAAGCGGGTAAGGTACACTACGATTTAGCGAGATGGCAGGCGGGGGTGTCCCCAAGCACGGAAACTAACCATTAACAGCTAGCCGAATACTGCTTCGAGATAGAAGGGTCTTCTTTAGGAAATGGTTTAGCTACTAAAAGCTAGCTTCCGTAGTCAAGGATACCCCTACCTGCCATCTCGCTTAATCGTAGTGTAGATCACTGAAACCAGGTCCAGGTTATATGTCCCCTGCTCGGTTGATACAAGCCGCATCTGGGGAACCTGAGACTTCCATTGGGAACGGAAGATAATGCCGTGCACACTTCAGCGTCTCGGTACCGGCCACGTGTGGTGGCATTAGTTCTTGGACATTCTGCGACGATGGAAGTGCCGTCACGGCTCAGATGTATCGCAGGCTGAGGATCTTGCTGATGGACCTTCCAAAAATGGCGCACTCAGCCTTACGTCTACCATGTCGCTGGCGATGTGTTCGGCGTGTCTGAGAGTGCGGCCGCGGCGTTTCTAGTGCACCGCTGTTGCGCGATCTTGAGTAATGTGTGTAGACTTCGAGGATGCGCTGGTCTCCGGCTTGTCAAAACTTTAGCTCCCAAGGTCCCTGACAGAAGCAGCAATATGCTTCTAGAGGGCTTCCACGGAAGCGTGACGATTCATTGCCCGAAGCTCATCGGCACATCTTGAGAAAAATGCTTTCTGCTAACATTGACGGTTGAGGTATTGAGTAAGGGAGAGCAATCTCAACTTGATATCTCCAGAAAAGTTTCATGGGGTCCGAAGCCAAGAACAAGCTCATACGTGCAGGGTGTGAGCCTGAGCCCACGCAAGAATAGATTAGCATTCACGTGTCAGGATATTATTATAACATTGACGCTCGACCAACATCGCAATCATTGCGTTGGTGAAGGGCCGTTCCTTTCTTGGTGACACCTTGAATAAGAAGGGCCGACAGAATCTCCGAGCAAGAAAGGGTAGTGTCGAGCCGTCCTGGTAGTCAGCAGTCATATACATGATGCGCCAGCACCCAGCATTTCTCCACGTATTCAGCAATGTGTGCCGCACGACACCGCTGCCTGTCGAAGGCTGAAAGTCTGGCAGCGATATTGCATTGCATGTGGCCGCGACGACTAAAGCAACTTTACCAAGGTAGTGGTAGGTGCTGACCGCTAGGTCTGCCTTTAGCTGCTGACTTACCTTGTGCTGTCACGGACTTTACTTCAACGTTGCTGACTCCCTAATTCTCGCACTCAAGTTGGCGGATCAGGCCGCGAGAATATGGCCAAAGTGTACTTCACATGTAATTCCGGAAGGATTGGATCCACCCGCCGATGCCTGGTGTGTTGAACAGAGGCAGATCCGACATGGCAGGAGATGACGACTTTTGCTGCTGCATGGCGTATGACGCCTATAGCGCTCCAGTCCCTAGTCGAGCTGAAGATCGCCTTGTGACCCGCGATGCGCCAACGTTCTGCAACGGCCAGCGACTAGCAACGTGGATCGATCTGCCGCCGGCGCGATAGGTACACGGTGAAAGCATAGTAGCGCGGGTAAAAACATAAGTGCCTGTTGCGAGTTCCGGTAGAGACGACATGGAGAATGAGCTGTTGACTAGCATGATCGAATGGCGCGATGCAGAATGTGCACATGCCGGCCGCGAGCCGTGCAAGCAGTCGTCCAGAGAAAGTGTCGCACACGTCCAGGACCACGCAACGGCACCGAAAAGTGGTGGCTCAGAGACCAAGAGTTGTGACAGTGACCTTGTTATCCTAGTCGCCGCAGTCGATCCAAGGATGTGCAGCAAGGTTCGGAGAATATGCATGACATACCCAGGGTGACCTAGCCAGCCTCCAATTGGTAACAGTCTCCTGGAAAAGCGGTCTTGATGCGGATGCAGTTTCTTTGCAGGTGCGGGCGGTATCTCAACATCAGCCGTGAGCCGTCAATGGACAGCAGTCCAGGTCGTTTACTAGCGCAGGACCTTGTCCAGTCCATTCGGACCATTCCATCGGTCAAAGTTGTTGCGACTTAAGATAACCTCGTATCCTTATAGTCGCCGATACGAAGCTTGGCTGCACAGATGTGGCGATCCAAGATCACACATCCATTTGTCCCATCGCCATTTTCTCCTGAGGCGGAACAAGAGTCGGAAGGTATCTGTACACTCCTGTCGCCTTGACACTGCTATGCGTCACAGCTTGCAGGCTTTAACGACGGTAGGCAAGATGGTGAAGCGTTTGTATATGGCCACGAGCAATATTCGCTCTGCATCTTAGCAGAGATCATCATTTCCGCGTTCATCAACCACTCCCGGTCCATCTCTTTCAAAAGCTTCATACGCCAGCGGGCAGACCAATCCTTTCGTCATAGCGCAGCTTCACATCGTGCTCGAGGTGCGCAGCCAAGGAATACAAAGAGCTTCTAACCAGCTGATAGAGCAGGGTGCCTGGTATGTCCTAACATTGGGTCAGCGCGTTATGTTCTTGTCGCCAAAGCTGTGAAGCTTCCTATGGTCACACGCAGTTGTGGTGAGATTGTGGATTGCGAGTGAACTGAGTCGGCGCGGTCCTAGCTCGTTGCCATCTCAGAAGCAAGCATTTGTGTCCGATCTCCGTACGGCATTAGAGCACCCTTGATAGCTGGAGCGCTTCTCTGGGTAAGATACCTGTTTTTGTGATTGTTGTTATTAACGAGCCGGCAGGTCAATGGTTCCAGATTCGCGCCTTGCCAAGGTCTCGGTTTCGGTGACATGACCCTGATGCTTGGCGTGTGGCGTGTTCCTCTAAGGAAGACTTTACACTTTTTGTCTCCTTACAAAACGCGACCACAACTTTTCATTGGAAAATCTCGAATGTTCGAGCGTTCAGACTCGCTCTCGTACGCATTACGCGCACAGTTACATCGAAATCTTCGGAGCCCAGGGCATCTATACAGTGCGAGCCTGACCGTGTCCAGCTTGTGATTGTTTCATTATCGTAGAGGCCAACAGTGAGCATAACATCAATCGGGGTGAATTCAGGTAGTGGCATAGAAAGAACGACGAACACGCAGGGAGTCTCATCAAGATGTCACCAGCTACGACTATAACAAGAACGGCGGCGTCTAACACTGAAGCCAATTCCTGTCAGGCCAAGAAGCCTTCCGGATCGGAAAGTCTGAATTGATATGAACTTTCTATCCCTCAAGGATTGTGTCGAGAGATAGAAGGTCGGGCCGACAGTCTCAAGTTACTTACTGATTGTCAAAGGCATCTGATAGTAGGGCACGATACAGCAAGATGTGCGGAATACAAAAAGACCTCATGTGGTGCAGTGGACAGACTCCTCATCTATCAGAGTCTGTCCTGCGCTATCTATCTCGATTGACCCGACAAATATGATGCGCGACAACTGGATCCTCCTTCTCGTGGCTTGTCTTGGATGGAAGGCTCAATCCAGAACTACAGCCCCGGCATGCCTCACGTCTGCTGAAGCAGAAGCGATTGCGAAAGGTTGGCTGACAATGTGGGAGACCGATTCCCAGGGTACTCGCCACAGTCCAGACGTCGTCATGAAGACCGTCACACCAGACTTTGAATTGTACGATGCAGGAATTGTCCCAGCAAATCCAGATGCAGCATTTCTGTACAAGGACCGGAAGGCAATGGCAGATGACTTCGCCGATCCGTCGAAATGGGTCTCGGAGACAGATGAGAAGTACGACCTCATCTTCAGCTTTGCCAGTTGCGATACGGTAGGCGTTAGATGGCAGATGCATGGCAAGTCTGGAAAACACGAGAACACGTACGTCGCCAACATTGCAGCTGAAATGATACCGCGGCTGACTTCTGCAACAGGACTATTCATGTACCTGTCGGCTCGCCGGTCGAGTATAAAGGCATTGACATCTTACAAGTCGATCTGAACACGAGAATGATCCGCAAGGCAGTATCTTCAGCAGACTACTTGAATTACTACGCTGCCTTAGGTATGGATGTGTTGGCGCCAGCGCTCAAGGTCAAGACTTGTTGATCAGCACGATCGCTGTGTGATGAGATGACTTTCGAGATGACAGACTGCTGAAGATTACACGATCGCCTAAGTCTTTTCGGCTCACATATGAAGAATGCTTGATTTTTGTTTTTGAAAGGAGAAATACTGTCCGTTAATTACTGTTGGTGGTCGTTGATCGATCGATCAATGGAACATGGTTGGAAGGCAGGCAAGCTACGCTTGCTGAAGCCGTAATGTACATACGCAAACAATATCGCATGGACACAATTTGGATCCTCATATAGTGAGGATACATGTCAACTTTTGAACATTTGCCTTCGCCATATCCGGGGTTCCGTCAGACACTTCACGCCCGCTCTCGCGGGGTTTACAGCTATACGTAAAATCGCACTTTCTTAGTAGGCCACACGTAACATCGCTTTTACTCTTGAAATTTCTTAGCTAAGTATACTATATTCTGTCATAGATATAATCTTCTCGATATATAAGACTATATACACTCTTAATTTTATATCTTATAGTAGATAGTATATGTTTTTTCTCGATGTTGTCGTTTAGAAAAGTTGATGCCTTAAAATCTAGAGATGCCTAAATTCTGAGATTTTGCGTTTCTAAACTTTCGAGATTTCAAGATCCTGAAAATTCCGCCTTTCTAAATTTCCAGAAACTAAGAAGACATGGAGTACATAATTAGGATACGGCGCATCGAATGCGCCTAAAAAATTGATATATTGCCTCCTAGTTTTGCAGTTTTACGTGTGGCCTACTAAGAAAGTGCGATTTTACGTATGGCTTCATCCCCTGCAGCGGAGCGGAAGGGTGAAGTGTCTGACGGAACCCTGGATAATAAGTCATTGCTGATGGCTGGTCGGCTCGGTTGGCGGTGCCGAGAAACGAACTTCGAATCTCCCTACTGCACCAAGCTCAAACCACAGCTTCCATCAACATATCAGTCCTCAACTTCGAAGATATCTCTTGACCGCATCGCCCCACTCTGCTGCTCTCTTGTAGTAGTAGATGTCTGGCGCATTGCCCAGCTTCAGCCCGTCAATAGCCTCCGCGAAAGCCTCGCCCGATCCTTCCTCCTTGATGTCCCGAATCGCGTAGATATACTGCCGGACGCAGAATACGATTGCGCCTGATTGAGGAAGACGATGAAGTACCTGCCGCTCAGCTCTCAGGAACATGTCATCAGGATGAAGCTCCACAGCGTGTGCTTCTTTCCGGGTGCCTGCTGTGAGACGGTGGCCCTTCGGCGTAAAGAGCTTGTCATAAGGAGTCAAAGACCACTGTGAGGTCTCGGGAGTCAGCGGAGCCTGGTTCGGTTGTAAACAGGTACAGTTTACACAACTGTCTACTCACATTACACCTCGAGGAGAACTTTCCAGCAGGGAGATTCCTGAACCATCGGTCCACGCTTCGTTCCAGCTTTTCCGCATAGCCTGGCACTGGCATATGAAAGTCACGCAAGTTTCTGCCGAGGAGACTACGAGCATCAAAGCTATTTGGGAAGCAGCTGATAAAAGCTACCGCGGTATAGCTGTCGACATTCGCGTCTGGCAGCAGGAAAATAAAGTCCTCTTCGACGATTGTTCCAAGTGCCCGAAGTGTCTCGCATGCTGTTGGACCTGCTTTCAACGGACGCCATTCTTTGGTTGTATTGTTCCAAAGCTCTTGTCGTGAAGAGCCCGGGTTCCATCTGATGCTGAAGATGGTGGGAAACCGCTTGAGCAAGTACACATTGACCAGCCACGCGTAATGCTCTGCGACTGCTTGTGCTGCGATTTCATCCTTCGCTCCAACAACCACTTCGAAATGCTCCTGAAGCAATTGGCGTCTCTCTGCGATCCTGTCGAGGTAGGTCTTGTCAATCTGGATGAGGGCGGAAGCTGAAATCTTCTCTAGTGCTATGCTCGTGACATCGAGATCAGGCTGGCGAACAGCGAACAGTGCTTTGGAGAGACGAACCCATGCTCATGTAGAACTTTGGTTTGTAAGGGCGATACTGCAAAGGTTCAGTCGCCTTCCAGTCTAATTTTGCCAGAGGCACGATCTCCTCGTTAGTGACATTCTGGATGAATGCCTCTGGACCTTCTGCTGCACGATACGAGAGTCTTGGCTTTACAAGTCGGTGCCAGATAACGATCGCCAAAGTCAAGAACGGTATGCTGTATGCGAATTTCAACGAAAATGACGAGATGCTGAGCATGGTACTGTCTCAATCTTGATCGTCGAGAGCCATGGAAAACTTCCACACACTTATAGGCTCTCCAGCAGCCGCCTCGAATGATCTCCCTGTACGATGTTGTGGCCTAGTTGCTACTTCGGGAGAGGCACCGTGCGACATGGGAGAGAAGCAACCAGGATAAGTGCCGACATGTCTTATCTACGGTAATCTATTTCGGCCGCACCTGCCACCTGGACTTGGACCCGCGACGCGGACGTGGACGCTATCCAAAAAATGGACGCTATCCAAACAATGTATTCTTGTGATCATCACATTGTTTGATTTCGGGTCATTTTGCCTACCGCAGTGGGTTGCTCGGGTTTGTCGCTAGAATGACCGCTCTACCGCCGTACAGCAAGGAGAAGGGTCTTCCAAACGCGAGCGATGGAAAGGCTGTAAGGACGTTTACAGCTGAGTCGCTCAACGAAGGCGACCTAATCGAAGATGATCAGCAACTTCGTCGTAAGCTCACCTGGCGACAGGTGCAGCTCATGGTTATCGGAGGCTCGATTGGAACCGCACTCTTCGTGTTGATCGGTACTGGCTTGATGAACGCCGGTCCCGGAAGCCTCTTGCTCGCATATATCATCTACGGCTGCTTCATGGCAGCGGTCAACAACTGCATGGCCGAAATGTCGATATACATGCCCGTTAGCGGAGGCTGGATTCGAATGGCAAGCTACTGGGTGGATGATGCGCTCGGCATGGCACTTGGATGGAACTTCTACTTCTACGAGGCCGCCTTGATCCCGTTCGAAATCAGTGCTCTCAATTTAGTGGTCACATATTGGAGTGACAAGTGTCCGCCTGGAGTCATTTGTGCCATCTGCATTGTGCTATACGGGTGGGTATAGCCAGGTCGCTTGCGAAACTCTGCTGACTGCTCGTAGCGGTATCAACCTGGTAGCCGTCCGCGGCTATGGCGAGAGCGAATTCTGGCTTGCAATTGGAAGTGTGTTGACCTCAATTTCGCGTAGCAGTTGATCTTGTTGACCGTAAAGCAGAGCTTATCTTGATCTTCATCGTCTTTGGCTTCACCTTTGTCACCATGGTTGGAGGCAATCCTCAACATGATGCCTATGGCTTCCGCTATTGGAAGAATCCTGTTAGCAGCTCTATTCTGCCACGCTTCGATCAAGCTGACATGGAGCAGGGAGCATTTGCGGAGCACCTTTCTACAGGTGATCTTGGAAGATTCGAAGGCTTCTTAGCTGGTCTTTGGAACGCAGCATTTCTCATTGTCGGTCCTGAATACTGTACAATGCTAGCGGCAGAGGTCCGCTCTCCTCGCCGAACTTTGAAGAAGGCTTTCAAGACCCTCTACTGGAGATTCGCCCTGTTCTTCATTGGTAAGATGGTACAACAAAGCGATCATTGAGAAGGAGATGCTGACCAAACTTGTTCGACCTTCAGGCGGATCGCTCGCCTGTGGAATTGTGATTCCGTACAACGAAGAGAAACCACAACTATTATAGAAATGGCCTGAAGTCATACGTTTACGCTATCTAGAAATAGAACATCGGCCCTATAGTAGTATTCGTTAGCAGCTCGATTATCTACTATCTTTAGCTACTATTTAATTATTATCTCCGCTACTAGCTAGATTAATTAAGTCTAACCTATCCGACTCTTCCTTCTCTTTATTATTCTTCTTAGCTATTCTCTTCTCCTTTATCTTCTTTACCTCTCTACTAAACGATTTTAAAGCCTCGTTGCCTATCTTCTCTTTCTTAAGTATTTTATACTTTAATCTAATACTAGAGGAGTAGTATCGAACTATTCTTACTAAACGCGTCTACCCTACCCGATTCTCTTAGTACTTCGCTTATTTACTAGCTACTAAATTCTAGTCTAGGTCGACTATAATTAATAGGTTGCCTTAGACTATATTATAACTACGCTTAGCTATACTTACTATATAGACGAGTACGTCTAGGTCTAAGTATTAATCCTTATTAAACTCGTTAATTAGAATAGTACGATCTATAGTATTCTTAGGATTAGAGGAGTAGAAGATTTTCGAATTAATACCTTTCGACTTATATACTTAGGTAGAACTATTAGTATATTACTTAAGCTCTTATTCCCTAAGGCATATCTTACTAAATTAATAATATAATATATGTCAAGCTGAGGAGGGCCGACAGGGTCATAAATGGATCGTAAGTGCAATAGAA
>JAASFE010006199.1:2161-72526 GCA_013365205.1 Pseudocercospora cruenta
ACCTACCTTAGTACTCCCTATTAAGTTACTAACTAGACTATATATTTTAATACTAAGTATAATTATATTTAAAGTATTAAGTTTATTAATTTTTTTTATAGTTTTATTTTTTAATTAATTAGAAAAGCTAGCTTTAAAATTAGTTTTTTTTAAATTATTTTAATTATAACTAAGAATATTTAAATACTAAAACTTATATATAGATTTACTAGTATATTTTTAAACTAGTTCTTTTTTATATTTTTTTTAAAAAAATTTTACTAATCTATAAATATTAGAAAATAGAAGATATTTTAGAAAAAATTATTTTAATAGTATTTTAATAGATTACTATATTTCTAATATTATAGTTCTATTAATAAATATAGTATTATTTAAGATTATTTAGCTTATATTATAAGAATATAAGTATAAAAAATATTATTTTAATAGTATTTTAATAGATTACTATATTTCTAATACTATAGTTCTATTAATAAATATAGTATTATTTAAGGTTATTTAGCTTATATTATAAGAATATAAGTATAAAAATATATTTAATAAAAATTAAATATTCTTTTTAATTTTTTTATTTTTTATTTTTTTATTTTTTATTTTTTCATTTTTAATTTTTTTATTTTATAGTATTTATTAAAATTAATTAAGATTCTATAGAATACTATACTAATAATAGACTAGATATAAAAGAGTCTTAAGTCTATACTACTAGTTTTCTAGAAAAATAAGAAATATTATATTATAAAAAAAATATATATATAAATATATAAATATAATATAGTAGTTAGATTTCTCTATATAATAATATTTAAACAATTTAAAAGAAAGAAAAATAGATAAGGAGTTTTCTTAATATATTAAGTTCTATAAATTAGATATAAGATACTATTAAAAGAATTATAAATTAGTTATAAATTAGAATTTTCTAATAATAACTATTAGAATATTTTAAGTTTTTAACTAATACTATAGTAATATTTTATTAATACTTAATACTATACTAGTAAGAAATAATAAATATTTTATCTTCTCTACTAAGACGGCGTAGATTAATATACTCGAAAACCGACTCGCTCGCGTTAAGGCCTCTACGTCGCTGAGAGCGACACCTCTAAAGAGATTAATTAAGGCGCCCTTACCTCTACGACCGACCTTACCGATAGGTTATATTATACTATAGCGACGGTAGTAAGAGATAATTAGTACTATCGCGAAGATATAAAAGAAAGACGCTACCGTAAAGGTATAAGAGCTATAGGCTCGTAAGAGAGAGATAACTATAATATTACGTACTACGGCGCGATAATTATACGCTTCTATACCTAAAACGATACTACCGAAGGCGCGGTAATAGCCTACGCGTACTATTACGAAGGTAACGAACTCCTTCCCCTCGAAGAGCCCCTTACTACCTAGTTATATAAGAACTATAGCCTTACGGACTAGTAAGACTTAAAGGAGTTTTTTAACCTATCTTTAGCTACTACTAGAAATACGATATTCGAACGAATTAGCCTAGAAAAGTAGCCGTTTACCGGAGTCTTAGATCTATAGTATACGACTTATTACGATACTAGAACTTAAACGATTTTAATACGTTCTACGACGCGATACGACCCTCTATACGACTATATATTTCCTAGCGACTTACGACACCCCGATCCCCTATACGAATAACTTATAACCGGCCTTATTAGCGTACCTATCTTATTAGCGCGACTAGACCGCGGCTTCCTAGCTTAAAAGCGGACCTCCGGCTTTATCGCGACGGTTCGACTAGACTAAAACTCGTAAAGGGCGAGTCGCTTTTAAACGGTAAGAGATTAAGGTTACTAGTAGAAGGCAAGTATCGTAAGAGGAAGGCTCCTATCTTTAATAGTAATTAGTAGAAGGTAGGTTATTATTAAATAGTACTTTACTAGCGTATAAGACTTTAATAATAGCTAAGCGGCTATTAAGGAATAGTAGGTTAGTAGAAGTTAATAGTCTACGACTACTAAGTAGTTAATAGGTCGTTATTAAAGAGTAGGAAGTTAGTATTAATAGCCGGGACAACTAGAGAGGCTAGAAATAATTATATCGACGGTCGGGACGGAGCTTAGATAGGTATTAGTAGTTATATTTCCGCGGCGGACCGGCTTAAGATAGACGTTAGAGGTCTTACTAGGTACTACGACTACTATCTAGTATCTCGAATAATCTCTAGTAGCCTATCTTAGGAAGAAGTAATAGTAGGAATTATTTTAACTATCGAGTCGTTTAACGAGAATATATTAGAGACTAGACTTACTTCGCTAATAAAAAATAGAGGACTAAAAGTAGTAGTTATAGGGATATTAATACGGTTTAAGAAAAGGTCGGGAAAGCTTTATCGATTTCGAAACGACCTCGAAAGTAGCTATCCGGTAGACGATAGGACAACGGTAATAAGACCGATAATATATTTAAAGTATAAGCTCTATATTAATAAGAGGAATAAAAGTCTACGTCCTATCTATCTCGTATCCTTACTCTCGCTTTTACTATCTACTATTAGTAGCAAGGAGATTCGGACTATATTTAGGATCCTTTACGATATCCTTCGTCGCTAAATACTATATCCTCTTCCTTAGCTACGCCGGCCTACTATACCCTTTAGTACTAATTAAATAAGCCGCTAATCTAGAGATATACGTATTAGCCTAACTAGTACTAGTCTAGTAAGCAATGGCATCCGGACCTATGTAATCCGCACTTACGATATCGACGCCTAGTACATAAATATCGACTACACGACCCCAGTTAGAAATGTGAGCTCGTTTATCGTCTTGGTCCGTAGCGCCCACCGTGCATACGGATGGCTCATTTCCTGGAGAAGCGGTGCTCGCATCAACATCATCGTTTCCAGAGGCGACAGCGATGAAGATCCCTGCTTCTACCGCTGCCTTGCACACAGCATTCAGTGTATAAGAATTCCCGTTCGTCCCGATGGACATGTTGATGACAGATTTCTGGATGGCTCCTCTACTGTAGATATCCTGTATGGCTCAGACGACGCCGCGGATGAATGCCGAAACGGTTCCATCACCGTTCTCGTCGCAGACTTTGACGCTTACGAGATGAGCCTTCTTCGCGACGCCATATGTGGAACCTGCAATTTGACCTGCCATAGCTGTACCGTGGCCAAAATCATCTTTTACAGGGCCACCGGGATTCAGAAGGTTCGGTCCTAGCCTTACCCTGCCTTGGTACTGTCGGGTGGCAGTCAGTAATTGGCTAATCTCCCCATGTCTTTGGTCTACGCACCTCATTATGGTCCGGATAGATACCCTTTCATTTTCCCTCGTTAGCAAAGTATCGCGTAGGCGTAGCAGCGGACCTACCGTGTCTAGAATGTATGCCGTGACTCCTTCGCCAGCTTCCTCTCGATACAGGTAAGTCTTCTGGTGCGGTTGCTTGTGCGACAGTCGAGCAAGGCCATAAGGAGCATTGTTCTGCACGATGTACGACTTTCCTCCAACCTTCTTTTCCTTCAGATTATCTTGCTTATCATTTGACGCTAGTTTCGACTCTTTGAGCGCATCGTTCTTGCCAGAGCCACCTTTGGTCCGCTTGGAGGTAACCAGCTTCACCTTGCGATCTGGCTCGACATGAACAACACCAGAAAGCTTCTTGACATCTGCCTCGCTGTCGGCAGTGACGGCAACGCCTTGGAAGTCGCCGACATTGAAGTGGTGTTTGACATCCACTTTCGACTTTGAATCGTCCTGCCGAAGAGATGATAGAAGTTTCGAAAGACCATGTTTGGTGTCCACTATGGCAATATAGTGGCCTGGGATGATATCGTCGTCACCGCCTTTGTCATTGTTGTGATGCTTTTTCTGCGGGAATGCAACAGCTTGCGAAGCTGCCAAAAGTGCGATCCAGAGCAGTCGATACATGCTAGGCAGAGCGCAGAATTTTGCTACAAGAAGTTCAGGAGTAATCAACTGGGGATTGCGTGAATGCGGACCATCATTAAGGGCGTGCTTTCTGTAGCATCTTTATATCATGTGGTTTCGTGACGGTGGTCCTCGTCAAGACCACGCCTGACCGCGACTGTGACTTCGAGTTTCGAGCATGGCCATCGTGTTTACTCTTCATCTTGTCGGATGTCCGGCCAACGCTCATGCATCAGCATCAGCATGAAGAATATGATCGTTCGTGAGAGCGAAGGTGCTGCGTCCGTGTAAAGTCAGTGTCTGGCAGGAAATCAGACGCCAGGGGACGAACCTACACCCTCTTTGAAGAGCCGAACACTGGCACCTTCCGTTTGAGTGGTAGCATGAGACTTCGAGCGACTCAATGCAGATATGTTTCAACTCTTCGACTTGACTAGAACAGCAATTGCCAAGTTCAAGAGCTGTCGAAAGACCGGAGGAGATGATTGCAGAATCTTGGAATAGATTGTGACGACCTAGCCGACTTTGGACATCGATGGAAGCGGACTTGCCGTGCGCGACCCGGGTCTCTATTTTGAGGCCGATCCATAGTCTCAATGAGTCATCGAAGAGTGTTGGACTTAGAGTCTCAGCGACTATTCGTATTCTTATCCGTATTCTTGCAAAAGTTCTTGGCGTCGTTTATCGTTTGATCCTAGAACAGTTCCCGAATCAACCTTGAAAGCCTCTTGGCCATATCAATGTCCATTTGGAGATTTGTATGAATGATCCCGCGCGACTGAGAGAGTGTTCACGCAGATACTTCCGTACCATCCAGCGTGGTGGAACTTGAAGTGACACGAGCGCTCGCGCCATCCTCTTCCAGACCTTCAAGGCAGGTGCCCTGAATTGACGGACATGAGGAAGGAGGTCATAAAGCATCTGCAAAGAGGATGGCTCGCGTCCAAGAATGCAGGAGGAAAGGTCACCACCATCCCGAATGTCTCGTGGTCGTTGACACGCGACACTGTCTAGAGCTCCTCATCCTCATCACCATCTTCGACAGTCGCCTGATTTGCTTTCTTCTTCCCATGAGTCTGATTGAATTGCTGTCTCAACAACTCAGCCGCATCAACATCCGCAAAAGCTGGCTGCTCCGGCACAATCACAGCGAGACTTGGCCGCTCGCCCTTCGAAGTCGATACTCCAGCATGCCTCCATCTCTCAGCATCCAGGACCCTCCCCTTTCCCTTCCCCTTTCCCTTCCCATGAAGATCTCTCTTCGAGGCCGCCGCATTTTCAAAGAAAATTCTATGAAGTCTTGCTTCGGCTAGGACAGAGACTCTGCAAGTTTCCATCTCCACGACACCCCACTGCTCCACAGTTTCACCTCCATCGATTGATTCCTGAACTCCAAGGATTCCAGGTCTCTCAACGCCTCCTCGTCTCTCCTCCTCCTCGAGGACCGCTCTCCGAAGAACCATTTCGTTGCAAACCAGAAACTTGGCACCCTCGCCTTTGGAGATTATCCAGTCTTCGTCACCGTGTTCGCCAAAATGCAAATCGGCTTTGATGCGATACTCAGTGTCCTCTCTCTCTTGGATGCCGTTTTTGACTTGCTCTATCAAGACTTCCAGTTCGTCTTTATTCAAAATTCTTCCTTCCTCTGGGAGACTACGACCAAATTGCCGCACACTTCTGATTCCGCCGAATCTATTATGCTCAGAAGCTTCTGCAAAGAGCCATCCTAACCAGGACTCGGATACACAGACCTCACATTCGTCGTTTGCAACGTGCGGTGGCCGATGCCAGCCGCCTTGGATACTAGAATCGTTTGCAAAGTCCAGAGTCGCGATAATTCGATACCACATCGCATTCGGATTCTCATCCCCACCATTCTCATCCTCAGACTCGCCCTGCTGTCGCCTCTCTTCTTCTTGCTCAAGCCATTGTTCATACGCATCCTGAAACCAATAACCCCAACACCTCTCAACAGGATTCTCGAATTCTCCAGGCAATTCGAGATATTCACCAGGAAAGCTTCTGAGAGGGACAGTGTCAACATATCTCAACGCCTCAGGCCAAGTGGCATTCCTCATATCATCTCCATGCCAAAACTTCTCTGCTTCAACTTCCTCCCACGACATCATCCCCGTTCTCAATCTCGGAATAAGTGTCCTCTCAACACGATCCTCGACCAAAACTTTCCGTCTGATCCTCTCCCTTTCCTCCATATTCTTTCTCACATACTGCAAAATCCTTGCCTCCTGCTCTTCCCTCTCGATTTCTCTCTCCCGTTCTTCCAACTCTCGTTCTTGCTGTGAAGTCCTCCTGCCTCGAAGATGCCATTCTTCCCAGATTCTATCAAATTCCTTCGGAAATTCTAATTCAGCTCTCGCACGTTCTAGCCAGCCGTATCCTTTCCATCCGTCCCTTTCAATGAGATCTGAATCATAGCGTTGGTCTTGAATGATGGTCTCGAATTTCTCTCTTGTTTCGGAAGGTAGTTCGTGTTTCTTTGCTGGGATGGTCGTTCGGCGGACTTGGCCTTCGTGGATATCTTTCTCAATGCTTTCGTGCTGGGTGGTAAGCGATCGATCTCTGGAGTTCAGAATCTGGTTGTAGTAGAGGGCTTGCTTGTGTTCTCGGTCGATGTTTTCTGGGATATGGCGAAGTTTGGTGTATTGGGGCAATTCGAGGTCATCTTTGATGGCTTCGGGGTTGGCAAGAATCTTTTTGTAAACTGGTTTTGGGTTTTTTTTCCAACTGGGTCGGATGTAGTGGCGTGGGATTCTATTTCGATGTGGAGAAGTATGAGATCGTGGTGATAGTCTGGTGGGTGATGCGATTTCTGGAGGAGACCATTTTCCTTCTCGAGACTTTCCTGATAGATTTTGAGGATTTGGTTGAAGTGTTAGGACCGGCATGGTTGGCCAATAGCGAAGGATTATCTGTGCTGTTAATACTATAGTGTTCTGGGAGCTCGCTGGAGCACGTTAACTTCTAAAACAACACAATCATCAATATGAGGTAGGGCTCAGAACTGGAATGATTTTGATGGGGTCAATCTGCATTGCATGTTGCGTGTCTTTGTCTAACGTGACCGCATCAGGAAACAAGCCAGATCCCAGATCCAGATTTGACTTCGCGTGATGGACACGCGTGACAACAAAGATTGCTTGTTGCAAACTCTTTGTCTCGATGGTCGAAAAGCTCGATCGTCCTGGTGGCCTAAACTGTACACAGTTGCACCATACTCTGGCGTCCATGTAGAGCGTATGTGCAAACATGGCCTATTGCGAGGCATGATAAACCGTGCGAACATATACAGTCGCTTCCGGTGAGCGACTTCATGTCAACGGGTATGAAGCCCTGAGAAGTAGCATCGCAATTGCTACGACCCAGAGCGATGCTGAGGGTCTAGTGCTGGGCATCGATGGTCGGGTCTGAAGCAAGGATCGTCCTGGTTGATGATCGATGTGGTAAACTGCGAGAAGTTGCATCGTACACTTGGGCTGTAGGTGCTGAAACCTGAAAGTTGGGAGAACGTCGCGTGGGCAAATAGCCAGCCATATCGCAGTTTGCTTCATTCCGCATCCTTCTCTTCCGGAGTGCGAACTGGCGAGTTGCTCTTTGGACGGCTGGCAAGTTGTGTTGTAGCTGGCTGTGGCGCCTGTTGTTGAGGCATGGTAGACGGCGTAACCTGAGGCTGAGCAGCAGGCTGAATGGCAGGCTGCGCCACCTGGTAGACATTCTGAAACTGGCCTTGTCCATTGTATGGCGCCTGCTGACCTTGACTCAACCCAGCGGCCGCCGCCTCTGCACTCTGCTCTTGTGCGCGAAGGGTGTTCTCGAATCGATTGTAGACCTCCTCAACCTGTTGTCTGGACCAGCCCGCATTGATAGCCAGCTGAGTGACTGTATGTCTGCGAGCGATCTCGTCTTGCATGAAGTGGACTGTAGCACCCAACACAATGGCCTCAGAGCGTGCTTGACCCTCCATGCCAGGTACAAGTGTGCTGAGTTTGTCGAAGCCTGCACGGATGGCCTCGCGACGTTTCTTCTCGGAACTGATATGGTTGTCCTTCTTTTGCTGGTCGGAGAGGCGAGCCTTGGCTGGCGTGAGCGGCGACTGAGAGACAGACATGGTATTTGGGTTCATCATGTTGTCGGTAGATGAGTTGTGGTAAATGGTGAGAGATGTAAGATAGATCTTTTGAAGACCAGAGAAGTCGAGCGTCGCGTGGAGTTCGTTCAAGTGTCAAAGCGAAGCGCGTGGTAGATCTGTAATGTTCAAGTCAGCAAAGGTCTTGTTAGCAAACAGTGTGACGATTTCTGACATGGCGATGGCAATGGCAGTCTGGCAAGGCGTATGGCAGGCTTCGGCTGACGTTGGATGGTGGAGTTGATTGTCGAAGCTCGAATTAAGTGCGTCGAGATTGACAGCTCAAGGTGGATGGAAGAGAAGGCTCTGTCGGATTGTCGACGCAAAGCTCATACCAAAGCTCAGACCAGCCACATGCAGACCCTCAAAGTGAAGGTGGGTCAACTGAAGTGTCGAAGGCCGATGGATTCTATGCCGCCTATTGTCGCGGGTAGCGGGTAGCGGGTAGCATACAATAGATAGAGTGTGCGAAAGTGAAGAAGCTCAATGTTGGAAGGTTCATGTGACAGTCACATGCGCGTCGGCGAAGATCCGTGCGTAGGTTTCGGTCTGGGGTCTTGGCTCCTCCATCGGGCACCTTGCTATTCTTGGAGTTTTCGTGACGTCGCCGTCGCGCGCGTTGCCCCTTCAGTTTGAACCGCTAGCGTTGGTTTCAGGCGTTCGCTCAATTAATTTCCTGCGACAACACTGTGTCTCTCTGTTTGAAGGTCTTTCACGATTCTTTGACTGACCAGGAGTTGCTTGCTGGAAGAAATCTATTCTCAGACAGGGTGGCCTTGTGATCTGAGGTCATTATTATTGATTGTGCGAGTCGGCAAAAGGCGCGTTCCGTCCGTGCTGCACCTGCCCCGCTAGCCTAGCCGACACACTTTCGCAGGGCGAGCAGCGAGCAGGGAAGCTGCAGCGTGCAGCGTGAACTGGAAGGAAGCTGGAGCTGGACTGGTGGACTGCCTCGCAAGCTGTCTGACCTTGCCTGAGCTCTTTGGTGACGGCGGATGCTTGTTTCACAGGGGAAGCGTGAGATTCATGCTACAGTATACTCGCTGCTGTATGAGAGGCGGCAAACATGGAACGGTCGTCAGCGCATTCGTCCGTCAACAGTCGGAGGACCAACTCGCACTCCGCCCGTGACACTCTGCGCCGCAATATGAGCTACGCCAAACGAGCAGTCGTCGTGTCCGATCAAGATGCATACATCTACGCCCTTCGCGCAGCATATCTGGTATACCTGCTGCAACCGCGGCAGAAGCGAGTCCAGCATGTCGCCAACACGTCGAAACCGATCCAGCGCAGCGGCACATCGATCAACGATATGGTCAAGGACTTCAGCCTGATACGAGATAACAAGAGCACAAAATTCCCGCATGGATTCATGGCAGCGCTGGACAAGCGCATAACCGGAGTGTTGACCGGGACGGAAAAGATGCCCGAGTACCACAACAGCGATATCAAGCGGACATTCGGCACGTTCCTGAATGAGTTCAAGAATCCGACCTTCAGAAAGAGTATGGAGAAGGATCGCAAGGTGGAAGATCTGTTATTGATCTTCTATTCCAAAGCCACCGCGACATTACAACTTGGCAAGGCATCAGACGACGATTCATGGAAGATTATGGTGGACAGACACGTTGCATTATTCGTGAGGCTGATCAGCAACACCTTGGCCAAGAACGACTGGACGAGAGATAGACCTGAGTTGACGAGCAGATTGAAGACGCTGGAAACGAAGCTTCTTCAACACGACCAGGACTTGGCAGATGCAAGTCAAAGAAGTGGCGGTCAGGGAGGCACCAGTATAGAAGTGGAAGTGCCGCGGACTTATGATGTGAAGGATATGCCTCTGGTGATCAGGGTGTGCAGGATATTCGCAAAGCCGACAGTACAGGCACAGAACGACATCAATGCGCACAAAGACGAGTGGACGGAGAGGGCGGCACTCAGAGATCTGAAGGAGTACCAAGCACATCTATCATTGAACACCCCTACGACCCTCACGAAAGCGGACTTTGATGTGGACGAGGCATACGAACTTTGGAGGAAAGGAGAGTCGAGTGATCTCAGCCAGATGATGCAGGCTCTCCTGCTGTCAGATCCTAATCTTCTGAAGAGCTCAAGTGGAAGTGTACCACAGCTGAAACCGCTTCCGTCGATACCTGACGAGTCTGGATATGGTGAGCTAGGAAAGTCATTATCAAGACCGAGTGGCGAATTCGACTCCGACTATGTTCTCGACCATCCCGTGGATTTGAGCAGTCTGAACCTCGGCGACTCGTCACCCAGAGATTCGGGTACAGGCTCGATAGACGCGAGTCACGCCAACTTTACCTTCATCCCACCTGATGCGCGCTCTTACTATCGACAAGTGCTGAAGATCGCCCTGACCAACGACCTCGCCGATGATGAGGTGCAAGCGGCTGGCTTTCTCTCTCCGCAGACGATGGAGTTGCTCAATGAGATTGCTTATAGATGGCGAGTGCCTCCGTCATCAAGACTTGTGCTCTTCTTGGATGTGGTGCGCGAGAAGTATCAGAATCAGGAGATACCACTTGAGACGGTCGACACAGCATTTGCGCATGCCAAGGAGCCACCTCCAGAACCGAAGAAAGGCAAGCCTCAGCCCGTGCAGGCCTCGCTGTTTGAGCGCAGCAAGTGGACTGTAGCGGACGAAGCGACTATGCGGAATCTTCTTGCAGCTTTGCACGATTCATGCCTCCGAGAATTCTTTGAGCTGTTCCAGCATGTCTACGAGAAGAAGCCAATGAGCGTAGCGACTGTTATGGGTGTTCTCATGGAACACATCTGGCCCGATCCGTGGTTTAACAAGAACGAGGAGGACATGACAGCATTTGCAGAAATGATGACTGAGCAGCTCAAGACCAAGGCGAGGGAGAAGTATCACGACATGCTCGCAACCAATGTGCCTGACAACTCTCAAGACTGGGAGTTCTACAATGTGATCAAGCTGGGCCAAGCAGTGACGGGCATGTGCGACAAGATTCAGAAGCGCTACAGAAAGTCTCCTGAGGTTCTGGGTGTGATGCCACTTCAAGTCTTGATGGAAGAGATCCTACCGTCCTTCTCCAGTGATGCCAAGGAACTCGTTGCACGCATACTTGAATTGACCAAGAAGAAAGGCGAGGAAGTGCCCGTGCAGGATGGGTTCGAGCTGTATGCAGAACTGGTTGCCATTCGTGAGACATATACGCAAGCATTGCCCGGGCGAGAGTTCGAGTTCAAGATCGAAGACCTGCTGCAGGAGTTCGTCTGGCGCTGGATCAATATGACGGACAGCAAACTTCTGGACTGGATCGAAGGTGCTGTAGCACACGACGAGTTCCAGGTGCGGCAGGATGCTGCTTCCAAGGAACGCGGGGATCCCCCGAACAACGACGAGCGACACTCGCAGAGCGTCATCGATGTCTACCACATCTTCAATCAAAGCATAGATCAGGTCATCAAGCTCAAGTGGGACAACGACCTGCATTATGCAAAGTTCATGACAGCCATCAGCAAGTCTATCGGCAAGGGAGTAGCAAGATACTGCGAACTTCTTGAGACCAAGTTCGCGCGCGAGATGGATCGACAGACACCAGAACAAGAAGCTCGAGCGCAGCAGACCCAGAAAGAGAAGTGGATCTCGGCCGCTCGTGATGTGTGGGCAACAGGAAGTCTGACGCAGAAGATCGAGCCTTTCAACTTCTATCCTGAGAGCTTCGTCAAAATCAACGACATCGAGTATGCGACGCTTCAGCTTGATCGTGTTGAGCGCGAGATGAACACTGAAGATTGCGTCAAGGCGATCAATAGATATGAACCACCGCCGCCGCCGAACGCTAGGAAGCGAGGCGAGAACAAGTGCATGTTCACCATCAAGATTATCGAAGCCGAGGATCTCAAAGCCGGTGATATGAACGGCTTGAGCGATCCTTACGTCGTGCTTGGCGATGAGTATCAGAAACGACTGGCCAAGACAAGAACTGTCTACCAGTCATTGAATCCCCGATGGGACGAGACTGTCGATATCTTGACTACAGGCCCACTGAACGTTATCGCCACAGTGTGGGATTGGGATGCGCTTGGTGACCATGATTGCCTTGGCCGAACAAGCTTGAAGCTGGATCCAAATCATTTCAACGACTACCTTCCTCGCGAGTACTGGCTGGATCTAGACACCCAAGGTCGCGTCTTGGTACGAGTGACAATGGAAGGCGAGCGTGACGACATCCAGTTCTACTTTGGCAAAGCATTCCGGACGCTGAAACGAGCAGAGCGCGACATGACGCGCAAGATCACTGACAAGCTCAACGCTTACATCCAGCAATGTCTTTCTCGACGCACACTTCGCGCCCTCACTTCTACTTCCACCGCCTCCACGATCACCAGCATGGGCATGAGCAAGATTGGGGGCTACTTCAGCAAGGTCTCCAGCAATTACACAGGACGGCCGATGAGCGTGGCTACACCGCCAGCGACGGCAAGCGTGCAGGAGTCGGCGTCGAATGCGCTCAAGCCACTGCTTCAGTACTTCGATGATAACTTTGCGATCATGAAGCAGACGCTCACCGATAGCGCAATGATCATGGTCATGACCAGGCTGTGGAAGGAAGTGCTGGTCACGATCGAAGGTCTTCTGGTGCCACCTTTGAGCGACAAGCCTTCTGCCCAGAGGCCACTGACGCAGGCTGAGGTGGATGTGGTCTACAAGTGGTTGCAGGTAAGAAGTGACCTCAACGATTTAGAGCCGCCCACATACTGACTTCGTATTCAGATTCTCTACGAATTCTTCAACGCCTTCGACCACGAGCGCCAAGTCGCGGACGGAGTTCCTGCTGACGTCCTCAAATCGCCCAAATATCACGACCTCCAGAACCTCGCATTCTTTTACTTCGAGTCGACTGATAACCTCATTCGCACATCCGAAGCCATGGCCTCAGCCACTGCCACCCGACAACAGCAACAAGCACAACAACTTAATCGCCTATCCGCACCTGCCGGCTTCCTCTCGCCAAGTCTCGGCGGCACGCGACGAAGCAAGAGCATTCTCCAAAGTCGCAATTTAGGCACAATGCGAAAAGCCAAAGAGGAAAAGAGGAAAGAAGCACAAGCTGATCCCAACGATGATATGATCTTGAGAATCCTCCGAATGAGACCTGAAGCAGAACGATATCTCAAAGATCGCAGCAGGCAGAAAGAGAGATTGGCGGCCGCAGCGGCTGCAGAAGCAATTGTGAGACAAAGTCTGCAAGCTGGAAGAGGTGGTCACGGATACAGCCAGAGTTTGGGCGGAGCTCAAAGATCTGGTGCTGGTGGGCTTCATAGGAGCGGTGGGATGAATAGACAGTGGGGAACGATTCGCGAGTAGGATCGGAATCGGATCACTGTTTGAGAGGCTCACTTTTCTTTGTTGTATGGGGAAGTGATGATATCGACTGAACTGAATTCTGCTTGAGAGCATGGGTACATGTATGGCGCTTACGTGGACGTATGGTTGGATGGTTTATAGTCATATACCCTGTTTCTTCGTTTGTGCTTTAGAGCTTTATGTAGTAGAAGGGGTTGAGACCAGAAATTTCGAAATGCAGCCATCCTTCCCGGCAGGACGGAACGAACTGGACCTAGATGTGTCGAGGAAACGAATTGTGATGTGACGGTGAGCACGAGGAAGTGAGCTTCAGTTAGCGATGTCATCTCCGTGGGCATGAGATGGACATGACAATCTGCTTGTCGATGTGGCAACACAAAATGATGGGTTTTGGAAGAGAACATGAAGGAGAGATACAGAAGAGCAGAATTTCATTTGGAGGCTACGACGTGGAAGCTTCTTGGTGTGACAAACAAACCCAAGCCCAGCAGGCTTCCTCTCATCGGAACCTCTCGAACGGACATTGCCGCATAGTAGTGTCGAACCCAGCTTGCTCAAGGATGTCATGGTCATTGCCGGTTGTGTCGAACATCAGCGCAGGAGAGGAGCGCGCGGGAGAGACCCACAAGAGATGCTCCTCTTCTGCCATGCTCATTGGCGATATCCGGATACCCCATCACAATCTGAACTTGTACATGCTGTCGTCGGAGTCGTACTCGGAGCAGTCACTCTGAGCGCCATCACTCTCTTCGGATTCAATGGCAGCCAGCGGAGCGCCACCGTCTCCGTCATCTTCGGACTCGCTGGATTGCGGAACGTCTTCATCCCAGAAGTCTTGAAGCTCGGCATCGTGGCGCTCCTTCATGCAATCATTACAGACAGCCTCGCCAGTATCTCCATGGGAGCGCTTGTTCCACTGCTCGATGGTGAACTGCGCCTTGACCTTCACAATGTCGCAGATGAAGCACTTGATCTCCGTTGGCTCGGTATTGCACGGGACGCAAGTGATCAAGGGACGATTGATAGCATCGAACCAAGGGTTGGCGTGGAACTCCTCCTTCAGTCGCTCGAGCTGCTTTGAAGAGTATGCCTCCTTTGGCTTGACGTTATTGCAAGCCCAGCAGCGGATCTGTGGTGGCGCATTGGCCATGACTTGAGCACTGAGAAAGTCAGTAACGTGCTACTGGAAACAGAAGACCCAGACATACCGCTTGGCTTCCCATGGCTTGGGAGTGGCTAACGAAATCAGCGCCAGTGGAGCCGGCGAGGACAGGGTGCTGCAGAACGCCGACACTTATTGGCGATGGAGAAGGAGAAGTGCTGTATGCATCGTCAGCCCTCGCTCTTGTTGTCGAACAGCTTGCGAACTTACTTGATACTGGGTGCTCTCGCACCCAGGCTCAGAGTGTCTAACGTGCGCTCATTGGCAGTCGTGATGGTTCTGTAAGGCGAGCGTTAGCACTTAAAGTCAGCAGGAAGGGCACGAAGAGGACTGACTGGGGAGGTCCTGCTGAGCAGGTGTTGGTTGCAGAAGTGGCGGCGGCAGCAGCGGCCTCCTCGGCCATTTGCTTCCGAATGTGTGGTGCCAAAGCCATCGCTGCGCGTGTAGTGGAACGGTTTGGAACGAGATTCGGTGGTGTCTTGACTTCTCTCGAAGTCGCGTAGAGGGAAGAGGAAGATTTCGAAGGCGAGAGAGATCACAAGACAAAATTTGGCGAAAAGCTCACCGGAAAACGTTTGACTCTTGGCGTTTCAGAACCTGCAGCTGGCGAACAGCTTCAGGTAAGAGCAAGATCATGACCGATGACGAAGGGTTTCGAGATCGGCACTCTGGGCACAGGAGAGGACTCTGCGGTTGTCGAGCAACTCTCATGGCACGATGCAAGGGCCATTTGCTTCCTTCTTTGAGGCAAACAGTAAAACGCCGTTTGGCCTGGGTGAGTGAAGAGGAAAGCGCGTGAAAGAGTTCGGTCCTCACCACAATGATCTCTTTGTTCTCTGCTCTCACAAAGTTGCTTGGATCCCTACTGCTTTACATGGAAGTTACGAGAGTAGCTGAGCTTCGTTGCGGGAGAATCGGCAATACAGCACCGTACCCATTCACCTATCTAAATGTGTCCGGAGTTCACGCACATGCATCTCGGCTACCGCTTATGGAGGACGAGGATCTCTCAGTGTACACCAAGTTTCCTTGGAAAGCGTCACAATGTGGAAGAGGAGAGGTGAAGCAAGCTGTGTTCATTTTCATCAATGCTATGGTCAAATCTTGCCAGGAGATCTCCTTCGATCTCGACCCGGTGCGGTTTCATGCTATCTGTGAGCTTGCTTTCGAGGCCCCAGGTGACGGAAAACCCCAATATAGCACATGCATCCTCAAGCCCTCTCAAGATCAAGGCGATTGGCATGCCCCATAAAGCGCCTTGTCATATCTCTGCGGCAGCCAAGCAGGAAGAGGTTACGCGGGAGGGACCCACAAAAGAAACCTCTTCCTACAAGTCAGAAGTGATTTGGCGTCTCCATTGGAGTACCTTCATCCATCGACCGAAGTTGCCAACTGCTCGGCCGTCATCGTCATACTCTCGCCACCATCAGAATCTTCCTCAACGTCGGAGTCGTGCAGATCTGGCTCGAACTTCTTCTCTCGACAGCAGTCTTCGCAGACAGCTTCGCCTTCATCGCCGTGGCTACGAAGCGTCCACTGAGTACCATTGAAGCTGCTCTTTGGCTTCCACTCGTCGCAGTGGAAGCACTTGGCCTCGGACTCTTGAGCATTGCATGCTTTGCACCGGATGCGGCTATGCTTTGTGGCGTCGAACGCGGCCGTTCCGACATGGTTCTTGATCAGATACTTCAACGGACCAGTGCCAAATTGTGTTTTTGGCTTCACGGTGTTGCACTTGGCATTGTCGCAGAGTATAGTTGGAGGGCACTCGGCGAGGACCCTCTCACTAGTGATTGTCAGCATCTCATGCACGGTCTCTCGATGTGGACAATACTCGCCGCTCCAGGTCGTAGTAGTTGGCTGGAGATCTCATGCTCGTGAAGCTCGTGGCGAGCTTAGATTCCTTCTTGCTTGTCTTCTTGTCGTGCATCCCGCTTGTAGCCATGTTCGTCTCTGGTTTGTGTGGTGCAGTCAACGGAGCTCTTGAAGAAGAATTAGAGAACATGAAAGATCCAGGAAACAGGCTGACCGAATTCGCGGGTCGGAGAATGAGCGGGAACGTTCATTTCTTGGCGTCTCATATGCAAGCTATGGCTGTTCCCGAGCAGGGATCCTGAGGCCTTGTACGGCAGTCACGTTCATTGTCCAGATTCTCGGTGCTGCTGAACTCCATGTACCGAGGCCAAATGCAGCTGAACTGTTGGCCGCTGCGAGAAATTTTTACTCGATCCGAATCGCCTTGCCCATCTATTTGCCAGGACTCGATGTGCAATAGCCTTCTTTGCTCTACAGTATACGATTACTAGCCAATGCAAGTCTGCAAAGGGATAAAAGGATCGTACATCAATGTGGTCAGGAATCGCCTTCATCTGCAGTTCGCAATCTGGCATAACGTGACTCCAGGCAACCATGCGGAGTTTGGCTTGGCGTTGCACATGCACACTAAGACTTCCCCGGACTTGATTCTGCTTTCTCTTCCCTTCTCTCCACTCACTGTCACAGAGCTCACCGATCAAGCAACAGCACTCTATTATCAAAGTCAATGTGGTGAGTCGAATTTCTTGTTCTGGAGTGCTAAACCATTGACATTATTACAGTCCACCCGGGGTAGATCAGACCACTCGCACAGCACAGCGCTGGAATCTTCTGGTTCCGACGCTTGAGCAGAAACAAGAGCTCCTCCTTGAGCCAGGCTATGAACATCGATACAACTTCTCCCAGGAATTTCTCGAAGAGCAATGGTCTTTCAACGCATTTGAGAGACTTTTCGTGAAGCCCAAGAACAACAAGAATGAGAGAGTCGAACCATGCGTGACCAACCCCGTGAGTGAAGCAACGGAATGCACGAAGCCGTCGCCGTTGGAACTGTTGCCTACGGAACTGTTTCATCTTGTCCTGGACGAAGACTACCTGGACAAGGAAGACGTGATCGCACTTGGTAGTTGCTCAAGCACTTCCTGGAATATGGTAAAGCCCTACATTGTCGCCGACTGCAGACGCCATCGGGTTTCCTGGGCTGGTCAACCTCTTTTGTGCTCCGGAACATGGCTGACCAAGCTCCCTCCGGCCCTGTACGAACTGTTTCCTGAGCAGAAAGAAGACGAGAAGAGATGGAAGACAGCTCCTCTGCAGCATTGGCGAGGCTATGGACCAGGCATGTGTCCGGCAAGAAGATGGAACTGGACTGCTGTTTCTGATTTTGAGGACGTGCAGAGCATCGACGTAATCCAGCAGTGGATATCCACTATCACAACATTCTCGCATATAGGTGTCAAGGGAATCACTTTGATCGAGAGAGACTTCAAGGAAGCTCTGCAGATCGGCCTTGGATACCGGCCAGGTCGATGGATCCTCAGAAATCATACACTAAAGGTCTTTGTGGGAATTGATGTTGCAATCACAAAGGAATTTGTCGTGCAAGCCAACATTATCGATCGGCCGGATTTGACCCTCGATGTGGCACTTTTGACTCGCATTTGCTGGGGAGATGCACCTGTTCGAGATGATCAAAATCTGTTTGCCGGGCTTGGAAAGGGGACGTGGGCAGGGCACTGTTTCGACGCGGTACTTGCGAATGAACCTGATAGCGATGCTGGGTTCCGTGATGTGACAAAGGCTCTGGTAAGGGATGTAAACAGCATTCTTGGGACTTCAGTATAGCTGAAATCTAAGCAATACTCTATACAACTGCTTTCTGCCGACTACAGCACTGTGAGCGGATTTGATCATCTCCAGACTCTTGTATGCTCGGCCTACTCACATTTATAATAAGCAGCTTCGAGAACGACTCTGTTGCGGAAGAGGGCGCATTGGCAGGGTTGAAGCTCAGCATCACAAATTTATCACATGAAAAACGAAATGACCTTGGCAAGTCTTGTAAGCCTGTGATAGCCGAGAGACGCATGTGACAGAACAACCTGATGCCGCAAGGGTCCATCTAACTCGCGTCTCGAGTTGCCGACAACGAACATCAGTCAAACCTCCTGCTCATCTTGCTTTACAGCATCGACAAGCAACAAAGGCTATCAAGACCATAGCAAACGTTCTCCACTCACTAGATCACATACCATCTGCCCGACTTGGCACTCTATCACAGACTCACGATTTACAACTGCACGACATGTCTGAGAAGTCCGAAGCCGCCTCTGCCAGAAAGACACTGGACGACTCAGTCAAATGGGAGGAAGCTAAGCTAGCCATCGATCAGGCTGTCCAGAGAGGCACCATGGATAACATGACAGCCAAGAGCATCGAGGATGATGTCGCTGTGCAGGCTCTGAGCTACGCCACCGAGATTCTCTACTCCAAACAAGTTCAGAGTAATCAAGTTGCCAAGGATATCGCCAGGAAGTATCCCAAGAAAGCGTTGAAAGTCCAGAGGACGACCGAGCAACAGCTGTCTGTGCCGACTTATGCGGAGATGGAGGAAATGGATGCGGACCAAATCAAGGCAGAGGTGATCAGGGTCGTGAGTCAGGCTGTCAGAGTCGTCAAGGATATTCGCGAGATGAGCAACGAGCTTGCGAAGTTTGAGAAGAAATGAGCATTCCCTTCCTTTCGAGGACGTCGGGCAATCCGGGCAGCTCATTGGACACTGATTGAAGAGAGCTGGCAGCATACAGGCTCGCAGATGCGTGTTCCGAAGAATTCTAAAGAAGGATTCGACTCTCCAACACCAAATCAGCATAGCGACTTAGCACGAAACGACGATCTCAGCACCTCTTAGGTAACCTTACGGCACGCTTCTCCACGCATCCGACAACGGGCCTTCTGAGCATTAGGGCACGCATTTGTCGTGAAAATGCTCACATAAGACTACCATACTTATGCTGATTCCCCTCAATCAAATCCTTAGGCTCAGCTTTACTAGCCATAGGATAATCAATCCAAAACTTCTTTCTTTGAGCCTTTTCCCTATGATTTTTATCGATCATCGGATATGCGACCATTGCAGAGGCCTCGTTGTTCGCTCGATCTGCTGCATATGTGTGTGCGTACTAATCGAATGTCAGCCTTTAGATCCTGCTTGATACCGAGACGGGATGACATACTGTTATGAACTTTCCAATGTCAAATTTCGTGAGGATATGCTCGGCCTGAAGAATATGTAATGCTCTTCGGATCCAATGATCAGAGTCATCCTGTGTAGCTCCGGTAATCAATCTCTCTTTCAACAGCTTCTCGATATGGACTGCTGTGGTTTTCACATTCTCGCCCACAAGGATGTTGCCAAGAATCTCAGTTTCCCGATTTTCTGCGCCATGCCGACCGACGCTGTAGCCTTTGCTTTCGTCGTGAGAGGTCGCAGTGAAATTTATTGGCTCAATGTCCTTTGAGCCTAGACCAGGAATCGCAGATCGATGTGGTTCGACGGAAATCATCCATATAAGCTGCGGTCTGTGGTAGGTATTCACATCTTTGACGTGCTGTTTCTTGGTTTCAACCACGGAAATGTAGATATTCGACTTTGAACTTCCAAGCATGTTGGTGGTGAGTCTGCTGGTTGTACCTACAGCAAACCGTTGTGAAATGATAAAGTGTCATTGAGGTATGTAGTCGACTTGATTTGCCACAATGGGAGGATCGCGGAGCTTTCGGCTGCTGACGAAATCATGCTGCAGCGCTCAGCTCACTTGCTAAGATGTACTATTATCGATGTAAACTTGTGACCGTGGAAATGCCGAAGACACTGAATAGTGGAGACGCCTCTCACATCTTCGCCGAGTCATGCCCAACCGTCCAGTCTAGCACGGCCTCTATCTCTCCGTTCGCAGCATCTCGTACAGGACCTTTGTAAAAGCGTTTCCCATGTATGAACCAGCAGACAATGGCGAAAATGGTGATAGCTCCATAAGCAAGACAGCTCCAGTTCATCGTCTGTATGGTGAGCGCCGGCAAGGGCGCATTCGGAAAGAACGAGAACACGAATAGAATGGCAATCCAGCCTAGAGCAAGCATGTTGATAAAAATGCCCGAGATTCCTAATCGCCACGGTCCCCAAGGCAATTCTGGACCTTTGCCGCGTAGAGCTTGAATTCGTCGCCAGAGGATCATGGATATTGGCAGCACGTAGGAGCCCGTGTAGGCAGCTAAAACGAGCGAGATGATTGCGCTTAGAGCTACCGCACTCCCGATGTTGACAAGTGCAAGAAGTGTTGTGGCGATGGCGGTGACCAGCATTGTCCAGAGCGGATGCTGCATATTCTTGTCGATCCTCGACAGCGTCTTCGACCCAGGCACTGCGTTGTCTCTGGCGAAAGCCCAGAGTTCACGACTCGCTGTCGTGAAATTCAGGGCCACGCAAACGGCAGACAACATTACAATTATCACAGCGAGACCGGTAGCGCCGCCGGCTGAACCTGTTGCGTATTCGAAGATGGCGAGATAAGGAAAGCCCGTCGGTGAGGCAACAGCTTCGGCCAGAGCATCACCGGTAGGACCAAAATACAGGACGACTAGCAGCACAGCGAAGCTCAAAATTCCGTTGATGATGATAGACCCGGTCATTGCCCAAGGAATTGTTCTGGAAGCGTTCCTGACCTCTTCAGCCATATGGACGGGAGCATCGGCACCAACCCATGCGAAGACGATTCCTTGCAGACCGACCTAGAAGGCGACAACACCAAGGTCAGCAATTACTTCAGATATGGAGGTGCTCTGGAATAACTGCTTTCGTACCAGAAATGACACGCCTTGAGTAGGATATCCATTGTTCATCCAGACACCGAAGACCTCGTTGGTCGAGGCTTTGGTAGGCGACAACACTGCAACCACAACAATGACAACGATGAATCCAGCAAAGTGAATGATAAGCGCGGTAGAGTTCAGCTTTGGAAGCAGCCTGTTCCCGATAGTCGACGCCAGTATCGCCCATGTAAGCACCGCATACATCTAAGGCAACAGTTGTAAGTGTCAGCAATGCTTTATGGGGTTTGCACTCCGGTACGCCGCCGCAAGACAGTGCTGCCATCTCTGACGCTGCTGGCTCGGTCGCCCAAATTCTCTAAACCGCACCATGAAGGGTCTACTCACGATGAATGTCCCATGCCATCTCTGATAGCCGTAGTCTGGATGATTGAGCAATGCCAGGCCCAAGATCATGGTGGCACATAGGTAACATGATGAGATAGTGCCAGCTTGAAACGCAATGACTGATTGCCAACCACAGATATAGGACGATAGTGGTGCAAACTTCGGCGGCGAGAGTGTGTAGCACCAATGGTATTGACCACCACTCGTGGGCCACATGCTCATGAGTTCGGCGAGAGACAGGACGGCGGCAGCATAGCCGGCCCAGACGAATATGGCACCGTAGATGAGACCAGCTGGGCCTCCATTGGCAAGACCATAAATGAAGGTGAAAAGAAAGGCCTCCCATGCAATAGTGGCCAAGCAAGCGAAGCCTAGTACATGCTGTTAACACAATACTTTGCAGTGCGCTGAGTCGGGCAGACCTAAGATGGAGAAGAAATCGAAGTGTCTTGTGAATTGCTGCTTCTTTCCTAGCCTGGCCATGTCTTTCGTGTCTTGAGATGCATCTTCGCTGGTGGAGTCATCGTACGCGGACACAGCTAAGTGCTCGGCTTTCCCGTCCATGATTCTTGAGAGTGCCAGATATATTCTGAGGTTGGAAGTGCCTATGCAATCGAGCTGTAGCGTCGCATTTATAATGCAGCATCTACTCTGCCCAAGATCTTCACGCGCCTATTGCACCACAATCCTTCATCTGTAGGGCTGGCTGAAGACAAGCACGTCAAGCTTCGCCTAAGATGGAATGAAAGAAAAATGATAGGCCAGATCCGGACAGACATTACCGCATTGCATACTGAGCGTAGCAATCAAAAGGCCCAGCTGCGTGTGGGCTGCTCTCAGTTCAATATTGACTTTTCATACCTCGGATTCTTGAAGGATGGCTCGCGAGCTTGCTGTCGGGAATTCTCCTTCTCGCCTCGCGGTTCTGCTCCTCTCACCGGATCTGTGAGAGACTTCGCGTGGACCTGTCACTCCCTCATATCGCCATAATATCAGTAGCCATCATTTGTTTCGTAATCGAGAGCACGACTTCGACGGGATGGACATCCGAGGCGTGAAAGAGGCTGCTTGTTGTTGTGAGACGTGTCCCAACAGTGATCTCATGGCGCAAGATCGAGAGATCCTTGTCATTTTGGGTATGATCACATGTTTCCCGTAGCAACAGTACAAACTTGCTGAGGCCGTATCGAGCTCTCTAGCGTCAGTGGATGAGAAAGAAAGCGAGGAGAGTCGGTCAGAGTTGTGACACTTTTGATTATTGCCAAGCAGACGGCGCCACACCCGATCGCAGCCGGTTTCCCACCTGATCCGAAAATAGATACTGCCACTGTTCCATCCATCTACCACTCTTCGTCTTTCGAGCTCCACTAGCAACCTCAGATGCAAGGTCGATCTTTCCACCCGTATTTGCGACATCGTGACTGCTCTGCTGCCTCACCCTACGTACCGGACCGGATCTTTCGCGACGCAAAAGCCACGTGCATACACATCAAGGATACTGTACAGGACTTCGTTACTATTCCTACGTGTTAGCGAGGACTGCTTGGTCAGAAGCACGCGAAAGAGCTAGGACTTCTATGGCTGGATAATGAGGCTGTATATATCCACTTTCACCAGGCGCAGTCGGCCATAGCCGTGCTCGCATGCCACTATGAGGTGAGAGTTCGTATTTGCTGGGAAGCAGCTCCGCAGTCTAGGCAAGGATGGAATGTATTGGCAACGACAGCACAACCTCGATACTACCTTGCTTCTTACTATAAGAGCTCTCTGTCTTCCACAATTTCTTCAAAACGCATCACAGAACTCCAGCAATCATCTCAGAGCACGCATTCATCAACTTTCAACCATACACCAGATCAATCACAAAGCAGACCTTCTCATCATGCAGCTCATCACAGCCCTTGGAGCTCTCTTCACACTTGCAGCTGCCGCCAGCGCCGAGACGGTGTCATGGGACGCAAGTAAGAGACATTTCCTGTCTCTGCTAACTTAGCCAGAGTGCTGATTCACAACAGACTACGATGATGGAAACCGAGCCATGACCAGCGTCAGCTGCAGCGATGGTGTGAATGGCCTCATCACCAAGCACGGATGGCAGACTCAAGGCGCCGTTCCAGGTCAGACGAGACCATATTCCTCTCTTCATTTCACCATGCTGACTCCTACTAGGCTTCCCAAACATCGGCGGAGCTGTCGACATCGCCGGATGGAACTCTGCCTCTTGCGGTCAATGTTTCAAGGTCACCTACAACGGCAAGAGCATCCACATCATCGGTATCGACCGTGCCGGAGCCGGTATCAACATGTCCAAGGCCGCCATGAACACTCTCACCAACGGCAACGCTAAACAATTTGGGCGCGTGGACGCCACCATTGAGCGTGTCGGTTCTGACCAATGCGGCTTGACTGCCTCCAAGCGTACCATCGAGTTCAACGCTTAGAGGACTACCTCGACTGAAACGAGCCTGAATTTTGCATAGCGAGGACCTGGGACAATGAGCATTTTGCATGGCGGAGCGGGAGGACCTGGAAAAGCATCATCATGATCACGATCAAAAACTTGTACACTATAATGAGCACACAGCAGCGAGTAATCGTATTGTAATGTTTCATCTTGACGTTGCCTTCAGCATTCTCGTCATTCCGGCTTGGCTTCCGAGAAATATTGGATGACAGGGCAGCTCGATCTTCAGCAGGGACCTGCCTGGCTCGGACTCGGCAGAGCCAGACTACCGGGGAAATCTCTTCACAGTTGACAAGGACTCTCAATCTAGGACGTGCAACTTCAGCCTCTCGTCGTCACTTCTCGTGTCAGCGACACGTCAACAGTGCCGTCCACGGTACGTGCACAAGGTCGGATGCAGCCAGCAGTCCCATGGACTTGACGGTCAAAAGTGGCCATATCGACCTTACCCCTCCCTCGCTTCTGAGCATCTGGTTGGAAAGATTGACCCCTCATTGAAAGCGAGTTGAGGTAGGCATGGCCGTTGGAAACATGCAAACCCGAGCTAGCGCCTTTGATAGCCGAGCTAATCAGCACTCAGCAAGCTTGCTTCACATATCCAGACTGACGATTGGTGTAGTGAGAGGATGTCAACCCCAGATCAAACAACGACTCGGTACGCCGGGTCAAGCTTGGGGACTTCTAATGTTGAGACATCACAGGATCGTTACAGCAGCGCAACGCGAGCATGGTTGAGATCACAGTCTCGAGTTGGGTGATGAATGCGGAGGCACGGATCTCAACTGCTTCAATCGCGTAGCAGAATACTACTAAGTGTTCAGACAAGGTATCTAGAACTTTTCTATCATAATTTCGTGAGGCATGAAAACGTCTCGCTCAAGACCAAGTCAAGGTCCAGTCATTGGCCCAAGCACCTGTGGTGGTGACGTTCTGCAGTCCAGTGATGCTCAAAGCCTTGCTGGTACTGTTGTAGTTGACTCCGCTCACAGTCTTGCCGTTGAGCGAGACAGAGCTTGGCTCAGTCTGGACACCAAGGATGGTGACGTTCGCGAGACTGTTGGCGTCCTCATACAAGCCACGGCTTGAAGCGTAGAGGCTGCCGTTGGTGGCTGTGAAGTCGACAATAAGCGTAGAATTCTGGACTACACTCTCGCCATCGTCGACGTAGAGGATACCAGATGCAGCGCCATCTGCATCAAGTGCGGCGATCAGGCTCCACGAGCTGTTGCGAGATTCGCTTGTGGTGTAGAGTGCCTCCTGTTGTGGCAAGACGTATCCACCTCGGATGGCGACGTTGATGTGGCCCAAAGGTGCAGCCATAGTAACGTTCTCGCCTGGCTGGGCTTCAATAGCGGTCTGAGTGTACCAGTCGTACCAGACTTCGCCCTCCTTGACGGCCGGGAAGACACCCTGTACCTCAGTCATGCCCTGGCCAAGGACAGGTGTGACCAGAATGGCAGGTCCAAGCATGAACTGGGTATCAACGGCTGCGAGAGATGGGTCATTGGGGAACTCCCAGCTCAAAGCGCGCATGACAGTAGATCCGGTGGTGTGTGCCAGGTAGAACAGGGTGTACATGTATGGCAGAATAGAGTATCGGATGGCCATAGCCTTGCGAGATGCATCGGCCACGGATGCCCATACATACGCCTCCTGCGAGTTTGCTGAGAGGGTGTTGTGATTGCGGTAAAATGGGAAGAAAGCAGACAGTTGCATCCATCGGTTGCACAGCTCTTCATCCGAGTTTCCATTAAAGCCACAGGTGTCGACGCCGAACATGGGAATCCCGAAGAGTGCGAAGTTGAGCGCCTGAGAAATGCTGAAGTACATGTAGGCCCACAAGCTGGTGTTGTCACCGCCCCAGTGACCGGCCCATTTGCCGCTTCCAGCATAGGTGCTTCGGCCGATGATGAATGGTCGCTTGCCTGGGAAGACATCGAGGAGAGCCTGGTAGGTTGCGTTCAGGATCTGGTGTCCGAATAGATTGTGCACATCGTACTCCTCAACGCCGTTGTGGTGAGTTGCGTTTGGACTGACAGCATGGACAGCTAGGTCTCCGTTGACATTGTTGATGACGTATGGCGGCTGGTTGACATTGCGAGCGCCTGGGGTGACTGCCGGTGGCGTGAAATAAGCGGTAGTGCTAGTACCAGCTGGAGTCGCAGAAGCCACAGCAGATGCCTGAGAAGCAGAAAGCGAAGCAGCAGTAGCAGCCTCAGTTGCGTTGGTCAGGTTGAATCCCTCAGGGTAGGTGAAGATCTTGCTGCCCTCCTCTCCTGGCAGACCGAAAGGTGGGTGTACTGGATTCAGGGAGAGATTGCCTGTACCGCAGCTGCCAATGCAGAAGGACGAAACCTCCGACATATCGATCCAGATGCCGTCCCATGGAACATTGTCATGATGTCCGTGCATACTGTCAGTCCACCAAGCAACGGCCTCCTCTGATTGCCAGTCGGGGAAGACAGTGTAGCCTGGCCACACAGCGCCGATGTACTGGCTGCCATCTGGGTTGTTCAAGAATACATTGCGGTCATTACCATCAGTATAGATCGAGTAGTTGTCGGAAGCATTGTTGGGGTTAGGAATGTAGATTGCCGAGTCAACGATTGGCACATAGTGTTGACCGTTGGCGTGCAGGCGGCTGAGCAGCTCCTGACCTTCAGCGTACGGGAACGTGTTTGGGTCGTTCTCGAAGTCGCGGTATTGGAACATGTAGTCGATGTCGGTCCAGACAGTCTCAAGAGGGATGTTGAACTTGCGGTAGTGGTCGACAACAGCTTCAACTTCGGACCAGTTCTTGTAACCCCAGCGGCACTGATGGAAACCAAAGCTCCAGTACTGTTGCATAGCTGGAAGACCAATAGCACCAACCTGGTACTGCTTGGTAACCATGTCAGGAGTAGGTCCGTCGAAGATGTAAAGGTCGATGCTTCCGCCAAGCGTGCGCCAAGTCAGATTGGTAGGATTCATCAATGCCTCCATTCCGTGTGCATTGCGCAGGAAGACGCCATGGCTCATGCCAACATACTCGTCGTCAGTAGTCGCGTTCGACGCATTGACGACAAGAGTGTGTGCACCAATCTCGTTGTCGACCTGGAAATATCTGGTATCAAGATAGAATGGGTGGGTACCATAAATATTTTGGTCGATTGGATCTCCTGCGTCTGCTGCGTAGAAGGTTGTTGTGAAATTGTTGCCAAGTCGTAGCCCATGAATGCGCTCGCCCATGCCATAGATGTTGTAATTCTCGGGCATTTGGGAGACGAACTCAATGAATTGGTTCTCATACACAAGAACGCTGCCAGTAGTGTCGAATAACACGTCCCCGGTCGACTTCCGAACCACAGTGAAGCCAAAAGTAGGATCATTGGTCCAGCTGAATTGCAGATCAATGTCTTGTGTATCGGCTGAAGCAAAGCCTTGTTGTGGCACAGGCACGAGATCTTCGCTGAGGATGTATTGACTTGTGTTCTTGCTGTCGAGGTATGCAGGATGGATGTTGAGGCGCAGTCTATGCGCGCTCTGGATATCGAGCTCGAGCGAAAGCGTTTCGATGTCGGTGCCGTAGACGTTGCACTGGACAATGTTAGCTGCAGGATATGCTGAGAATGGTGTTCGAACTCACAGCATCGCCAGCCAAGTTGAGGGTTGCCGTAAATCCATTCGCCGTGTGCATCACATTGCTAGCCTGGTAACCGGGGCACAATTGCTGGGCTTGCTTTGCATTCGGGTCTTTGACATTTGGCAGAAGGTTTGGTCCAACATCGACAGCTGCCGGCATTGTGAACTGCACCGAGTATGTGCTCGTGGCGCCACCTACAGTGGCAGTTCCCACTGAGCCTGTGCTTGTGCCATATGCTGAAGTCGTCAAGCCATCTGCGGGAGGAACTGAAGATGAGTCCTGAGCACAGGCAATCGAAGACAGTGCAAGCACTGCTTGTGCCCAAGAATATTTCACCATCCTGTCTTGGGCGTACTGCCGGACAGAATCCAGAAGTTGTGAAGGTATGGGAGGAACACAGAATCGAGGAAGAGGCATATACATCCTGGCTACCCACCTGCTTATAATGATGTCGTTCAGCGGATAGTCATTGCCGTACGCTGGGCCTAGTGGAGCTGCACGCTCAGTGTAACCGTACAAGATCGATGGTGGAGCCCCGCGTTTTGTGCAATGTTTGTAGATTTTTGGCGAGCTGTCGACGTGAGCACTTAGGAACAGGTATAGCTTCGATGCAGCTAGGTAGCAGTTTCGCCGAGCCTCCACTGGAAGGATCTCAATGAGAGCAGCTACAGTGGTCGCGATTGGCCTGCAGCGCCGCAAATTCCGCCGGCCACGAGTGATCAGCAATGAAGTCGTTCTCACGGCAAGATCTCTCCGTCATCATCGTGGAGAAAGCTTTCTTGCCATGCACAGATGCACCCCAAGCTTCGCCTCCGCTCAATGCTTTGACAAGCTTAACCTCCACGGGACGCTCACACCGCTCGGTCCGATACTGCCAGCCTCACCTTCCGGTTTGAAGAAGTCTGTCTTTCTGAGGTGAAGTTGCGTGTGAGGCGTCTGGGGGCAATATTCTGAAGATGCGAAGTGGGGCTCCGCGGTCTCATCAAACTCAAAGACGGCCGTCCGTTGCCGACAGCAGCAAACGCGTGATGAACGCGTAGAGCCTCGAAATTAGTGAGCGAGTGAGTCGTCAATGCGTTAGACTTAATACATTTGCACCTCTATCAAAGCTCGAGGCACGTTTCCGTCCATGCCAGGAACACCATGATTCTCGATCTCGTAGGCCACAGCTCCCTTCTCGCGACAAGCCTCCTTGAGCCCATCGACTGAACCACCAACCCCGAAATACATGCGTTTCGCACCAATCATAGCTTTGGCCATTTTCACGCGCCGGAGCAAGATTGACAGCAAGTCCACGAAAGCGACAGTCGAGTCTGGGCTGTAGATTGTTTCGGCTGCAAGAACCACCAATCCCATCTCTGGAGCTGACATGGGAATCAGCTCAGCTAATTCTGCTGACCATGGTCCCGAGATGAAGTTCAATGATATCCCGTTCGATTGCAAGTCCGCTTGAAAGCGCTGCACAAGCTCAGGTGATACTTCGAGGTCGCCTTCATTGCTACTTGTGTCGGAATGATCGAGCAGATCTGCGACTGCCGCCCACGTCAGGAAGAGGTTTGGGAGCGTGATCAGCCGCAACACTTCCTCGTTATAGTCGGCCAATGTGAACGTAAGTCCGGACACGGCATTGAGGAGGGCATGTCTGAATAGCACGAGACTGGGCAAGGCACTTCCTGCCCCCAATTCCACGATCTGATCGCATCTAATCAATTCATCGATGTCTTTCCGGGGCCCACGATCCAGCAATAGGCTTGCGAGATCCAGTGAGCATTCCCAGGTCTTGAAGCCGCCCTCGTACACGCCAGACCTGAGATCAGATTTCTCTAGCTGATCTATGACATGGTCATTCGATAGTTGGTCCTCTTGCAGCAGCTGTGCTTTGACATCGAACAATTCTCGCCGCGGAAGACTGACGACTTTGCCCAGAGGTGATTCGATCCGGACGATGCTGTAGCTGAGCCTTTCGGGCAATGCTGCTACCTGCGTTGCTGTCAGCAAGCTAGAAGAGATGTATTGACGATCTTGTGTAGGGCAAGACGTCGGATTTGACCCAAGATGTCATTGCCATGCATGAGCTTGCGACTCAAAGCGCGTCATGTACAAATGCACCAGAGATATGAGATGCACAAAAGGCTTCGGAGTCTGCATACCTACCAAATCCTCAAGCTTGTGTGATCTCGCGGGAATGCGTGCTGCGGCAGCGGCATTGGATGCCGTATGCGTTCCCGGATCGGCCGCATCTTCAAGGTCGCTGCCTGCATCGTCTGCCGAGAAGCCAAACGAGAACGCCATCTGCTGAATAACCTTGCGAGAAATCGAGACGAAGACGGCTTTCGAAGTTAACTTTTGTTATCGCCGCAAAACGACCCACATCCACCACGTTCGTCCAATCAAAGCACTTGGCTCATGTACCCATGCATATCGTCGCTACCAGCTATGGAAACATCATCCGTTGCACGATCTCGCGTCTGCTGATGGCTTTTGCGAGCTGAGTGGCTCTTGTCGACCTTGATCAAAACATAAATTCGATGAATTCGCACTCTCATTGACTGTGTCCTTCCGAAGAGCCTCTTCCCATTTAATCAACGCTCTCTGAAATCGCCAACACACCTTTCGACCATTCGATCTAAAACAAGAAGTCGCTAAATATGCCGTCTTTCGCGCCGGCGTCCCCTTACGAGCCATATGCAGAGAATCACAAGAATCCGCAAGGACCGGGAGATGCTCGTCCTACGGCTATGCAAATCATCAAAGACTGTAATGCCTCCGGCAAATTGAAAGGAAAGACAATCCTAATCACTGGCGCAAGCTCCGGAATTGGCGTCGATACTGCCAAAGCACTTTACGAGACGGGTGCGCAGCTCTTTCTTTCCGCTCGAGACATTCCAAAGCTAGAAAAAGTCATCGATGATATCGTTTCCAATTCACCAAGCAAAGACAAAAACTATCCTCGTCCGGAAGCCCTCGAAATCCATCTCGACTCTTTAGAGAGCGTCAGAAAGGGTGCCGAGGAGTTTCTGAAGCGCAGCTCACAGCTCAATATTCTGGTGGGTCTCGATTGCTCTCGCCATGCTTCTTGACTCCTCGCTTACCATCATCAGATCAACAATGCAGGCGTGATGGCTTGCCCGCAATCAAAGACCAAAGATGGATTCGAGCTGCAAATCGGCACGAATCACTTTGCCCATTTCTTGCTCTTCCAACTCTTGAAGCATGTACTTCTTTCATCAAGCACTCAATCATTCAACTCTCGCGTCATCAATGTCTCGTCCTCCGGCCACAGACGTGGCGGCTTCATCTTCGAAGATTACGACTTTACTAAGCCAGGCTCATATGATAAGTGGCGAAGCTATGCTCAGTCCAAAACGGCAAACATCTACATGGCTTCGTCTATCGAACGTCATTATGGCTCGAAAGGGCTCCACGGATTAAGTTTGCATCCAGGTGGAATTGACACCGAGCTCGGACGACATCTGAGTGAGGACGACTATAAGGCGATGGGTGTTGACAAATTCATCAACATGTGGAAGAGTCCTGAGCAGGGTGCGGCCACGACTGTGTGGGCTGCCGTGAGCGATCATTTTGAAGGCAAGGTGAGTACCGCAAACGAAGCAAGGCCTTGCCCGTCCCAACGAATTTCATCATGGTCTTGAGATCGGCGCCAGTCGTGCAATCTCAGCATTCACTTTTTCCTTCGGACAATGGCTGACTTCGTCCTTCGCTTCTAGAATGGCGGAAGATATCTCGCTGAATGTGCTGAGTGCGGACCGCTTCCTGAGAATCCTGGACTCGCTGCTGCTGGATATGCGCCGCACGTCTATGATGAAGAGAGTGTAGAGAGGCTGTGGAAGCTGAGCTATGAAGCTGTCGGGTTGCCTGTGGAAGATTGAGCATGTTCAACATGATATCGACAGAGTCCACCTCATGCGTCTAGATTCTAGAAACCATACCTTGTCCACTCGGTTTCCATGCCTTCACTACTCACTTGGGTAAAGTTGTTGAGATGGTTGGCGATGCCTGCGTAAAGATCGCCGGCGCCAAACTGAGTTTTGCTAGCGCCTCCTATGCTTTTCTACGTCATTCCTGGACCCTGGCAAGTGAGTGACCACACTCACGCGCTTGATCCTGGCTAACAACCAGTCAACAACCACAAAAGATACGCGCGCGTGGAGTACATCAGGTAGGTGGCTGGGCAGTAGTCTCTCGAGGTTCTGTCTCTATCACTTCTCTCTATCAGTATTATCTGCTTTTGCTCCCGAACATAATCATTTGGCCACACTTCTGGTTTCGAGACGCCGACGTCAAAGACACTTGGAGGTCGTCTCGAGTATGGCGCGATCACGCCGACGCGAAGACCTCACAGAATCGTGGGACGATGTAGACGAGCCTTATGAGGAAGAGGAGGAGACCCTGTGGGACGAGGACGAAGAACGCGACGAAATGGGCAGCGAATATCGATCGAGCGCCAGGCAGACTCGAGCCACGAATGGCAACACAAAGCCGCTTGAGGACTCGTCAGATCTTCCGCGCCGGAGAAATTTGAGATCGTCTGTAGAGCCTGAACTGGTCATGCCTTCCTCGCCAGATGGTGCAGCAAAGGCAGCGACGTCTCGGAGACGAGATGCGACGCCGAGATTCCGACTGAATGAGCGAAGCAACACAAGCGATGCGGGTCAGCTTCGTAAGACAACACGCGCTGCAACTCCGAGGAGTCGCATGATCGAGAGGAGTATGACGAGCGATGCAGGCAGGATGCGAAAGAGCAGGCTGAGTAGACACGATGAGGCTGAGTACGAATCAGAGGACGAGCCAGCATCGGCAAGATATGCGGCTGCGATATGGCAGCAAGCACTTCGACCTTTGCTGGCGTATGCGACAGGCGTCGTAGGATATGCGCTGAACAACCTCAAGCCGATCTTGGGATGGCTACTGCTGATCTATGCTCTGGCTGCCGGCATGGTCTTTTTGTCGGGCTTCTTGACGAACAGCATAAATAATGCTCTCAGCCCGATCTGTCGCCTGCCATTCACCGGCAGTCTGCCATTCTGCCCGGACCGGGGTTTTCGAGAGCTGCAAGGTCCAGCAGAGTTTGACCGACTTGTCAATACCCAGGATGCATTTCAAGAAGTACTCGCGAGCGCTTCGACTGGAGTCAACCTGCCATTGGATATGAAGCGAAGCGAGGCGAGCATTCGAGATCTCAAGCATGTGGTGCAGTACTCTCACCTGCCTTCGAAAAACCAGCTTGTGTTCGAGTTCGATGAATTCATCGGAGTTGCGCGGGAGGCAAGCCAATCTTTGAGCAAATTCAACAGCCGCATCGGCAGAGCAGTCGACCACATTCTTTCCACGAATCGATGGACACTATCTGTCATCGATGGCGTAGAGCAGAAAGAGGCTGCCAAAGGCACACTGTCAAAATGGGTCACCAACAATCTCAACATCTTCGCACCATTTCAGCCTCTGAGCATGTCTCGCGACATCATTCTCGACCAATACCTACGCCACACTGATGCGGTCGAAGAGCAGATCATGAGTCTCATCGATGAGGCTCTCGTACTACAAGGTATGCTAAACAACATGGACAACCGCCTCGATGAGATCCAAGGAGTTGCCACTCGCGACGGAATTCGCATCGGCGTCGATAAAGACGAGCTTTTCTCCACACTCTGGACAAAGTTGGGCGGGAACAAGAACAGCGTGCAAAAGCTCAACTCCCAGATCGACCTCCTCAATTCCGTACAACGCTATCGTCGCATGGCTTGGGGTCACGTCACCAGCACTTTGCTGAAGCTCCAAGAAATTCAAGCGAGCCTCGAAGATCTGAGAGAAAGAGTGGGCATGCCTGAAGTCGTCGGGACTGATAAGGTGCCTTTGGAGGTGCATATCAGTAACATTCAATTGGGTATTGATAGATTGGAGAAGCAGAGAGATGCGAATCGGCAGATTGAACAGGACAGTTTCAAGAAGGTTTTGGATCGTGGAGAGCAGGTTGATCGGAGAGGGATTGGGAGTAAACAGGAGCTTTAAGAACAGCACACAGCAGCGACTGGGTTGTGATGAGACATGATTTGTACGATGATACCCACACATGTATGTAGATGATGGCGTTTGGAGGGTGAGACATGAGGAATGAGAAACGAGAATATCAACACCGAACATGGCCACTCTCAATGGTTGGATTTAATGTAACGCTGACAGCTTCTCAGCGGTCTTTTGCACTTTACTTTCTTCACCCCAAGATTCATTGAGAAGACCCCGTGACATATGCACTTATATATGCTCTTCTGTTCTGTTGATCCCAAGCTTTCTCGCCTATGAACCTTCGTCTCACCCGGCTGGGTGCTATGAGTGGCGGCAGAAGGGCTTCATCTGTTCTTTGGTCACTCTACGATGGCTGTGTGCTTTCCGGCCTCTGTCTGCGAAGCAACCAGCTGAGCTGTAGACTGAAGTTTAGAGCTGTTCGGCTATTCAGCAGAGCAGGTTCTTCACTGGCTACAGGCCAGAATCATATCTCTGCCGGGCTCTATGTCACGCAACCGTCTTTCCAGTGCGAATCAGTCAAGACGCGCAGTATAGTGCTGTCCCATGCGCGCTTATCGGAGTCGGGTTCCCGCACTCAACATTTGCACTCGTGGACATTCTCAGCGCTTCGACATGCGAAGACAAAGGGATTCAAATCGTTAACTAGGCTTCATGATATGGCTGTCAAGATAACAGTCTTGTAAAGTCCACAGATCAACCCACTTTCGCCCATGACGATCAATTTGTATCTCCGCAGGTCCTCAAAGCTCCTGTGCGATTCTCCAACTCAGCCCTATGCATCCTGCATCTTGACATCATCGTCTGGGCCATTGTCTTGACCTACTTTGACCTGCTCCAGGAGTGCCAAATAGAACTTCCGCTTCGGAACATTGTTCGTCTGAAGACATTGAAGCAAACCCTTGATCACCATCGCGGGGCAGTCCTGTTTAAGATCGTCGAAAGATTCCTCCGTTTCTTCGTCCCAGCCTCTCCATTTTACATCACAGCAGACCTTTCCATCAGGCTTCACGACGAGATTGTATATGTGTACCACTTCGTATCGCTCCGACCCATCATCGGCGGTGGCAGGGTTCTCGTGCTCCTGCTTGACCACTGGGTCAACTGATGTACCTAGAGATGTTTCCAGATAAGACTTGCCGCCTCTTTCTGCGACGAACTCACGCTGTATTGACAAGAAGGCGCGCATCTCATTGTCGTCAAGCTCGGTGGGGACAGTTGGGCGGCTGTAATAGTAGCGCGGCACACCGAGTCTAGACAGGAGACGGCACCCGCTGTCTTCAGCAGCTTCTATGTGTGGAGTATCGATGTGTGGAGTATCGTACGCTTCGGATTGTTGAGTTGAGAAGCATAGACGAGCCAGGAATCTGTCGCTCAGAGGTACCTCAATCTCGCCTCGAGGAGTGCGGCTACGTAGAAGCTCTAGATCGCCATACAAATTCTCGTCGTAGAGGCGCTGGACCATTTCCGTCGTCTTAAGCGAAGCGATCAGAAAGCAGTCGAACACCTCGGTGTGCTCGGTCTTACATTTCTGATCTCCATTGCACTTGAGCTTTACCCGGTCGTTGTGATGGAGCACCAACTTCAAGCGCTCCATTGCCTTATGCGCCAGGCTCAACTTGTCCAGTGAGGCGTGAAACTGTACATTTTTCATGCCGCAATTCTCTTTCCAAGTTACAGTCTGCCGTAACGACACCTCCTTCCGGAAACGTTTGTCAGGTTGGAGCTGGCCGCTGGCCATTCGCTGCGAGCTGCGACCATGCTTGATCAGTCCAATATCTGGCAAGGCGATGTCATAGAGAGTGCCACGGGAATAACGCCAGACTGATTGGTCGTCCAATTCGACCTTGTCTTTGGCATCATCGAGCTTGATGTTTTGCAGCATCGTTCTGGCGACCGCTGCATCCAGATGTGGTGAAACTCTTGGGTTATTGGCTTTCGTGAGCCACTTGTAGTTACCGATCCGGGTCTCGAATTGGCTTAACACGCCTCGCGACTGCCGATGGTCGTCACAGAGAGCTGGTCCGCAAGGACGTCTTTCAAGGCCGAGGATAGATCTCTCTATTGCCCGTCGCAAGGCGCTTCGAGTTGCCTCGTCGAAGGTGGGAGGCATCGACTCGGGCATGGAGTTCGGTGCAGAGCGATTCAAGAGCCGCCAGACTTCGCTGCCACATTCGTCTGAAGTGAAGGAGGTTGTGGCATGGACGAGTGGTACCTTTGAGTCCGTTTGCAGAGCCGCTGCGACCCCAATGCCTCCACGAGAACTGTGACTGTCATGGCGCAAGACCACCATGTATTACTTGGCTCAAGTAACGGGCTCTGGTCGAGCTCGTTCGCCATCCTGAGGACAGCGCCTAGGCTCAGAAAACGAGGAAGTAGTGTATGCTGTAAAACATTCTTGACGTTCTCCTCTGGAGTAAGGAGACCACGCAATGTGACCAGACACTCGGTCTCGTCCATGTTGCACGACAGTTCCACGCGCAGATTGTTTGGCACATCCTTGATCGGCGTAGTTATGCAGAAAGAACCTACACGGCCATCATATGTAATAATGCAGCTGTAACGCCAGTCATGAGTCGCTGCTTTGATGGTCCGAAAAGTAATGCATAGGTTCGGCGAGGACTTGCAATGGTGCAATGCTATCGCGACCGCGAGGACCGCTGGAGCCATGGGTGCTCGTACGGTGAGCAAAGAGCGCGAGGCGTAGGCGACGGAAATGGACCGGGGTACCAGAGGACGGGTTAGCACCGAAACGAGAGGACCGTGAGTGAGGATATAAAGAGAAGTGGACGATTTGTGAAGGTTAGGAGAATCAAGACAAAGTCTGCCTCTGCCAGCAGCCAAAAAGAAGATGGCCGCTGCCGGGAAGGAGGAAAGAGCGCGCACAGGCCAACCCGGCACAGGCCATCGCCCAGTACTGAGGTCGACCCGCGAGCTCGCATGGTTGTGAGGACCTGAGAATCCTAGTCTGAAGAGTACGCGCTCGCGCACCGCGTTCGCAGCAGCGTCTCCAATTCGCAGACTTCATCCCAGAGTGCTCGATCACTCGGCGTCCCCATAACGGTAGCACAGACCTCCTTTCTGCCTCCAGAAAGCCCTCAGAAGTATTGCAATCTCTCGCCGTGACTGAAAGGCCTCATGTTCCACGAAAACGACATTTGCGCCAACGAGGTGCTGTCTGTTCCGGGACCAGCGATCGCGTGCTCGTCCTTGCTCTTGAACGGTGTATATTTCTCTTTCTGCACGTCCTCAATCCAAGCAGGCCGGAGGCCGTACACGATGCTTCCTTGCGCCGCGACATTCTTCTGCATGCTCACTTGTAGTGACATTCTTTGGCTGCATCATCGAGCTGAGGGGGCGCTCCGTTTGCTGATAATTTCTAACCTCTTGGCTGTTCGGATAGCTGCAGTAGGAAGAACATTTTCATGGCTGTAAGCCCCACCCACATGTTCTCGGAAAATGTAGTGTGGTATTTCGTGGAACGGCGAGAATTTGCACACCATAGCAAAGGAACAGAACTAAATAGGATGGTTGTTGCGCAGGGGCTGAGGTCGGGAGCAATGATTGTGGCGGCTATCGAAGCCCGAGAAATGAGCGAAATGCAACCGAGGCGCTTCCTCCTCTGCCCAGGAGACCACTTCTACTGCTCCTAACTTCAATAGCATGTTCAAGCACAACGATACGAGCGGACCAGAGGCACACGAGCACGACCTACTCTCTCATACGGTCGGCCTTCTTGCAGAAGCACTTGCAATGCCATAGCAATTGGTCAAGGCAAGTCCCAGTCGATCATGCATGCCTCGAAGTCTCAATCTCAAGACACGATCAACCAGAGTTTCCGGAGCGTTCATGACATGGAACCACAGGTCAGTCTGCCCTTGTGCATAAGGCATGACTCCGAGCGGACATGTAAGATTGAGCCAGCGGTGTCAGAGACAGTAGCACTAGCTCAGCGTCATGTCTCGGAGTGCCTTTCCTTTGAACCACTGCTGACCCTTGTACCCATTGCTTTTAGGTCTTGTTGAGAATAGCTGACTGTACCGGGCACAAATGGCGCCCGTTTCAGGATTCTCCGCCTCGCTTCATGGTGGACATTGTTTCCGCACCGCTTCTAGACATACCGCTGGAAAAGAAGAGCAAGCACTGACAGTGTCTCTGAGGAGCTTGTGACATGCAAATTGATGCCATGCTAGGAGCGCAGCACCATAGTGCCATATTAAGGCCCTACCGGAAAACACGGAGAGAGAGAGCAGACCTTGGCCGCATCTCGGGTGGAAATCATCTGGACCTAAGCTACAGCTGCACTCTCGGATTGGAAGGCATCCCCGACACGACAGACTGTACGTTCAATGTGGCAATGAACATATATTCGCCTTGGACAGTGTTCGGTGCTTTTGCTATGCACTGCTGTCCAGTGTTCACGCTGTCCAGTGTTCAATGCTATCTGAACTGGAAAGATCGTCGACTATGAGCCAACACAAAACCGCTACATCAAGATTGAATGCCATTCGTGATCAGCTGCCGGGCAGTCATTATGACTTGGCAGTGGTAGGATTGGGGGCTCTGGGTAGCGCCACAGCATATCAAGCTGCGAAACGGGGTGCAAAGGTCATCGCTTTTGAACAGTACGAATTTGGACACGTTAGAGGAGCATCTCATGACACCTCTCGAATTGTTCGAACATCATATGAACTGCCTCAATATGTTGCCCTCGCACAATCGGCATATAAGGAATGGGCTACACTAGAAAAAGAAGCCCAACAAAAACTATTGACCATCACTGGCGGCCTCATTATTTTTCCGACAGATGGTCTTCCGAACGCAGCTTCGTGGGCTAAAGGGCTGGATGCGAACAAGATTCCGTACGAAAAGCTCTCGGCCGCTGAATCTAATGCCCGATGGCCACAGTTCAATATCAAGGACAATCAAGAAGTTATCTACACTGCCGACTCCGGGATAGTACATGCCTCCAAATCCGTCGCAGCAATGCAAGCCGTGGCAAGATACTATGGCGCCCATCTCAGAGAACACACCAAAGTCTTGCGTATCGCTTCTCATGGCACCTCTGGCACCTCTATCGAAACCTCTCAAGGATGTTGCACCGCCAAGAATATTGTCCTTGCTGGAGACGCCTGGGTCAACGACATCCTCACACCACTCGGAATGGAGATTCCAATGACAGTCACCCAAGAACAAGTGACCTACTACAAGTGTTCAAATCCATCAAACTACGATTCCGACAAGATGCCAGTATGGGTCCTGACAGGCAAGCAATGGTACTACGGCTTTCCCAACTTCGGAGATCTGCTATTAAATGCGGACACGATAATACTGGAATCCACGTTACCGCCGAGGACAGGTCGTTCGTTCCCGATGGTCGGATTCTGAACGAATTGACCGATGCTATGCAAGATCTGATGCCTGATCCTGGACGCGAGACTGTTCGCACAGTGACTTGCTTATATGCTTTGACGCCCGATCGTCAATTCATCACAGCACCACTTCCTGGTCATGAGAACATCATTGTACTTATGGGTGGAGGGCACGCTTTCAAATTTGCACCTGTGTTCGGCTCTATCGGTGCTGATCTGGCTATTGATAGGCAAACAAAGGAGGATATTTCGCTCTTTGGGTACCCGACTGCAGAGCAGCTGGCAAATCCGCGGCGGTCGAAGATTGCGGGCTGAGGATTGGGCATTTCTAGCCTGAGAGCACTTTTGGAGGCAGGTCTCGCTCCTTGGTGCATTTCCGGTACGGTAAGCGGAAGCAGGTCACTTTTGTAGACTCGAGAGGCACAGATGATGAATGCAATGAGAAACAGTGATTCCGGAAGCCATCATGATCCGCTTCAACTTTGGCCCGTGCTTCGAAGGATGTCACATTCAACAGCGGCCTTGAGAGGACAATGCCAAGGTGATCTCTGTCCTTCCTGTGCCCTGGTCACGATTCCCGGCGACAACTATCACTTCACACCAGCAGCTGTAGGCATGATCATCAATCTTGCATAGGGAAGGCTCTACCGAAACGTGGGATATCTGATCGGCGCAATCCCGGGGGGCGAGTTTCCGACCAAAAGAGCAAAAATCCTTCGATATCTACTGGTAGTTTTCATCAGAATTTGAAAAGACGCTTGTAGGTTTGGCTTCACTGAGAGTCTTGTCTTAGCAGAACTTCTGATCTTCGATTTCGCTCACCTAGGGTATCCTTCAAACAATCCAACCAACCAACGAATGCTCCAAAACACCTCTTTACACCTGCTCGTAATTCTCAAGCTGTACATATGCACCTCGATCGCCTTCTTCGCCCCTTTTCTTCCTCCTCATTCCCGGAAGGAGCTCTCTCAAGTCCGAGATCCATGCCAAGACACTGGCCTTACGTAACGGCAAGCCAAGATCTTCATCCAGCATCCAGTCTGGTCGGCTCCAGAATTTCAGTAGAAGCGAGCTGACAACAACCGTGACGCTGGAGCAAGCCATGGCGGCACCAGCAGCAAGTGGAGGTAATGTGATGCCCCACGGAAGCAGGAACCCCATAGCAATGGGCAGGCCGATGGCATTGTATACGCAGGAGAGCAAGAGATTGACCTTGATTCTGCGGAAGATCGTTCGGCTGAGATGGAGTGATGCTGGAATGTCCATCAACTGGTTGGGCTTCATGAGAACGATGTCCGCAGCGTCCATGGCGACGTCTGTCCCGCTTGCAAGAGAAATGCCAACATTGGCAGTAGCGAGTGCAGGAGAATCGTTGATGCCGTCTCCTACCATCGCTACGGTCTCGCCTTGCTTCTGAAAATCGGCAATGATTGATTTCTTGCCCTCGGGTAATACGCCAGCAAAGACGCTGTCAGTGGGGATACCGACCAGAGATGCCACATGGTGGGCAGTAGTTGCTTGATCACCAGTGACCAGCGACGTTCTGATACCCATACGGTTCAACGCTGCAACGGCTGCGCGTGCTGATGGCTTCAGAGTGTCCGCGAGGCCGATGGAGCCGGCGTACTTATTATCGATGGCCACGTGGATCGTCGTGATGCCAGCAGATTGACCTGCTTTTGACGATGAGGGCGCTGACATCGATTGTCGTCGCTCGTTCGAAAGCTCGTCGTAGTCCTCTTCAGCTGATCTGGCCACATCGATACCTTGCTTGCGCAGAAATGATGCATTGCCGACCAGAATATCATATCGTCTGCGCTCAAAAGTCGGACCTGGCTCGATTGAAGCCGAGATACCTTTGCCTACGGTTGCTTTGAAGTCGCCCATATTTCCATCGATTTGACCATCGACGCCGAGCCCAAGCTTCTCTTTTGCGCCTCCAAGGATTGCCTTTGCGATCGGGTGCTCACTGCTATTCTCAGCAAGACCCACCAATGTCCACCAGAGACTGACTTTGTTCTTCCAAGACGGAGCTTGCTCGAACTGTGAGACACTCATCTTGCCAAAAGTGAGTGTTCCGGTCTTGTCCAATATGACGTGCGTAATCTTTGTCGCCGTCTCCAGAGCAGCACCTCCTTTCACCAGGATTCCTTGCTCAGCGCCGACTCCAGTACCAACCATGACTGCGGTAGGTGTAGCCAGTCCAAGCGCACAAGGGCATGCAAATACAATCACTGCGATACAGAGCTTTACGCACACCATCAGACGGCCGCCGCTCGCGTCGTTGAGGAAAATTTGTGGTGGGTGTGGCAGAATGTGACTCAAAACCATCCAACCAACAAATGTCGCCAGGCCTAAGGTGATGATGATTGGTACGAAGTATCCAGCGACGATATCTGCCATACGTTGAATCGGTGCTCGGCTGGTTTGCGCTTCCTGTACTAGGCGGACAATCTGACTGAGCTGGGTGTCGCGGCCTGCGCGGGTGACCTTGAAATCAAGACGACCAGCATTGTTGACTGTTCCAGCCATGAGAGCCGAGCCAGGCTTCTTGTTAACCGGCATGGCCTCGCCAGTCACCATGCTCTCATTGACGTAGCTCTCACCACGCGTAACGATACCGTCGGCTGGAATCTTGTCACCAGGCTTGAGAATCACGATATCACCGACTTCGATGAGCTCGGTCGGGATCGTCCTCTCCTCGACTGCAGATCCGGCAGGTCCCTTGTCCGCTTTCTTCTCGTCCAGATCGTGCTCGGCGTCCCAGCCCTCGGCAGCCTTTGCAGCTGCGATTGGGTCAGCGTAAATGGTAGCCATTGGTGGTGCTAAGCTCATGAGCCTTGAAAGCGCCTTTGATGTCTGTCCCTTGGCACGGTTCTCTAAGAAGCGACCGAGTGTAATAAAAGTGAGGAGCATAGTGCTAGTGTCGAATGTAGTCGAGGGTCTTGAGTGAGGTGGGATCAATATCGACACGAGTATGGCAGCACAGCTGAAAAAGAATGCTGCCGAAGTACCAAGGACGACCAAAACATCCATAGTAGGCGATCCATGCTTGATGGATCTGTATGCAGAAATGTAGAATCTCCTCCCTATACCGAATTGGACCGGAATCGTGAGGATAAGGCAAATGACATCGCCTAGCCATAGGCCAGGAATGAGTGGAAGCTTTACGCTGCCAATGTCGAGCGGCTTGACGAACATGGGAATGAACATGCTGATGAGGAATACTGGTATGGCGAAGGCCAAACACACGCGAAAGTCTCGTCGCCATTCTTGGATCTCCTTGGTCTTGGCAAGAGATTCCAGCTGAGCGTTGTTGTCGTCTGAATCAGCTACAAGCGCATTGTAGCCAAGCTTCTCAACTTGTTCGACGATCGAGCGAAGGCCAATCTTGGCAGGAGCATGGGTAATGTTCGCGCGTGTCGTGGCGAAGTTGACAGTAGCTGACACGATACCGTCGGTGTTACTCAAACTGGTCTGGAGGTCAGCAGCCGACTCCGGGCTAGGGAGACCGTATATCTTGAGTTGAACGGTCGCGTTGGCTGTGTTTGTATGCACGCCCTCGTCCACGCTAGACACCACAGAAGCATCGAATCCTCGGTCTTCAATGGTCTCTACGATCTTCTCAACTGAGAGCACCTCTGGATCGTGTACAATTACTGCACGCTCCGCAAGCAGACTGATGTTGAAAACGACCAAACCAGGTAAATCTTTAAAACCACCTTCTACCGCAGAAGTGCATGCGCCGCAGGTCATGCCCTCAATGGCGATTGTCGTGGTCGTGAGCTGCTTTTGCACACTTTTGCGTCTTTGCTTTTGCTTTGACGGAGATGGTTCGCTCGCTTTGATCTCCAAAATCTCCGCATCAAAGCCTGTGTCCTCAATCGTCTCGGCCAGCTTCTCGGCAGGGATGATGCTAGGGTCGTGCTCGATGACTGCGCGCTCAGACAACAATGCGATATCGAACTTTCTTATGCCAGGCACATTTTTGAATGCGCCTTCTATTGCCGACGTACAAGCTCCGCAAGTCATGCCTCCTACGTGTATTGTGGTGGTAGACATGCCGCTACCAAGAATGTCTTCAGCGTCCTCGCCGTCTGATACGTCGAACAATGGTGCCTCTGGCGTGTCCGAGCTAAGCACTTCGGCATCGAACCCTCTATCCTCTATCATCTCTCGTATCTCTGCCGCAGAGACCTTCTCGGCGTCGTGTGTGATCACCGCGCGTTCCATGACCAAGCTCACCGATACGCTGCCCACACCGTCTACATCTTTGAATGCTGCTTCCACTGAAGACGTACATGCTCCACATGTCATTCCCTCTACTTTAAGCGTCGTCGTGGTCATATGCGCACCAGGCGCAACCTTTGAAGAAGCCATTGCGAGGTGCTCTCCTAATACTGTCGTGTTCTAAGAATTACTGTGAGTCGATACCAAGAATGATGTCGCGTTGCGGGCGTGAATAATGACTGTCGGATGCTGCGTCTCGATCGTGTTCTGTTTCCGTGGAATGCGTGGCCTTTCGGCTGCAGCGTGCATGGGCTATCGCATGGTTCGGGAGAAATAATCTATTTGACGAGAGCGCGCCGTGGGTGCAGAGAACGACCTCTCGATGCGTGTCTCAATCGGCGACCAGGAACAAAGAAACGGGAGGCGCTCATGCAGGACAAGAAGACGAGGCGGGGCGGATGGAATAAGGAACATGCCGCTGTCTCGGCAGGAACAGCTGACAAAAGAGACACTCGGAGGTTTGGACAAGCGGTGACAAGAACCTCCGGCTGATCCCAGCTCGCAGACAAGGGTGCAGGGGAGCCACCACTGACAACCGGCAGTTGGATTACCTTGGAGGGGCAACTTACAGCCCGTAAGCATCACCACACACAACGCTCGTTGACGCCCTTGGTGGATCTCCGCTCCGCTGCCGAGTAGCGTCCGCGAAGCTTGGCTATCGATTCATATCGAGTCCCCTTTCCAAGTTCATCCTTCTCACCTTCACAGTCGTTCCTTCGCATCAGGATTTTGTGCCAAATCTGCCGCATCCATGCGTTGACTTACAATCATGAGATGTGCATCGGGAGAGAATAGCATGCATCTGACACCATTCGTGGTCGGACCGAGCTTGGAGACCTGGCTGTATTAGGCTGATTGGGAGGAAACCCAGCTAGAGCTGTGAGGCCTTCGGACCACCTACACATTGAGGAAACTTTATCGTGGCTCTGGCAAATCCAAGAATGATCAGGGTGCCAAGCGGATGCGTTGCAACGAGCAATACATCCTGGTGCGATCAACGAGACATCTTGAATCCTTAGTGGACAAGCACGAACCTGTGTCATGCTCTCTGGTCGTAGGCGGGCGATGCCACGGCCTGTTGCACACGTGTCGCTCATGTAGCGTAGCACATACAACTTGAATCGGTTCGTGAAGCTGCAAGGCGACATGGTCACGCACGGCTTCGACAGCACGGTTCAACCCACACTGGCACAGCAGACGCTCTGAGAAACGATATGGAGTCATTGACTATCACATCGCCATAGCAAACGGTTGAAGGCGCTAGCAGGAGCATGAACCACGGCATGTGCTGAGCATGCCTTTGCGATTGTCCCAAGTAGAATGGAAGAACGACCTTAGCATTGTCTCATACTTTCACCGCTGTCTAAGCCCGACACTGTGAAGGCATGCCCATGAGCCGATTGCCCGATCTCAGTACGCACAGATCTAAAGATATGTCATGGCGACCTCAAACTACTTTCATTGCAAATGGTGTAGCGCGACGACTCTGATCACAACAAGCACAATGGCATCTGGCGCAAGAGTCACGGGTAGCATATCCTCATCCGTCTCGTCTGACATTATATCTCTCGATACAACTGTCACATTGCCGAGCTTGGAGCCAACAAGTCAAGCAGGCGACTCAACGAAATCCCTTCAAATGCCATCTTCGACCTACGACGCGACAGCTTCAGGGTTTTCTCTAGCTTCCGTAGCAAGCTCTGCCGAGGCTACACTACCCAAAGGTGCTTCTGATCCGAGTCCATCGCTCCTGGTCACATTGTCAGTGCCGACGGCTCTCGCAGGTATAGTAGTCACGCTATTGGCTGTTGGCGCATGGACATGCTACAGGAAACGAAAGCAATGGCGAACGGCCGCAACACCGAAGTTCATAGATCGCAAGGCAGAATCATCGGATTGCGAACCCGATGGTCCATCTATAAAGTTACTTCGACATCTAGACCATCTTCTCCGCTGTGACTTACACAGTTCTCAAGAGACAGCGGAGCTTTGTGGAGACCGCTCGCCAGCAGAGTTGCCAGTCGCTGCAGCGGAGCTCCCAGCAACCCCATTAGAGCTTTCGGGAGATTCACCCAGTTATCCCTCTGCTCCAATCCAGATGATGCAGGGCCAGAGATCCCCTACTACTGGCACCATTGCCAGAAGACAAAAGGAAGCGAAGCCTGACCCGGAGACGACCTTTCATCCTTGCGGTCAGCAATAGGCATACTTCGTCGATCAGTGATCAGTATCGCATCAAGCGTGCTGGATGCTCAGCATCTGACTGCCCATCAGATCAACAGTCAGCTACCCATTCGTCGGCAAAAGAGGAAGCGAAATCGGAAGGCTCGGCTCCCTTCACTGAAGCTCTCGAGGAAACTGCAAACAACAAAGATTCGAATGACATGGTGTCGTGAACATGTAAGAGATATGACTGTTAACATAAATCACTGAGGCTCCGGATTACTCCAACCCGATTCCTGCACTCTTGTCACACCTCCTAGCACACCGAAAGTGTTTCAGTGGCTTCCATGCGCTTACTTCCATGCGCTAAGAACTCGATCCTGAAGAATTCGCGGCATAGCCAATTCTCTTATTGAGAAGAATCATCACAGCCAGCGGTCAAGATGACCAGCACAATTATATCGCTAGTGGGCTTCGCAGCAGTGGTGGCCTACATCGTTCTTGCAGCTTCCTTACGGCATCGAAACGAAAGCAAGCTCCGCGCCAACTTCGCCAGATATTTCGACGATCCGTACTCAATGGACTACAAGACAGCTTATCGAATACTTCAGACTACAGTTCTACTGGACTTCCCATTCATGTTCAACTTTTCGGTTGCGTGGGCCGTGGTCAGATCGTATGGTGTATTTGCTGCATCAGAGGTACTGGCCAAGACAAAGCGGCTCACCAGTGTCAAAACCACAGGAAAGAGGTATGAAGACAGCGCCATAATCATGCAAGGATGGTTTCGTCACGACATTGATAGTGATCACGGACTGCGCACTCTGGCTAAAGTCAATTGGATGCACGCCAGGTATGGAGATGCCATCAAGAATAGTGAGTTACTGCACTTTCTCGCTATTTGGCTGCTCGAGGTCGTCCAATGGATTGATACGCATGAGTGGCGGCAACTTCTATACATCGAGAAGATCGCGCTGTTCGTATACTTTCGCGAGATTGGAAATCGCATGGGCATTCACGAGATGCCCAAAACGTATGAAGATCTGCGCAGTTGGCTTGAAGACTACGAAAAGGAACGCATGAGCTATGCTCCGACGAACGAGGAATTGTGGAAGTACTTGGTAGAGCTCCTCACCCGAGGCATACCTACACCACTCAAGCCCTGCGTGGAGAAAATGCTCGAGGCTTGTGTCACTCCAGTTGCAAGACCAGCTCTAGGCATTAAAGAACCTCCTTCATGGGCAATCAAGGTCCTCGACTGCGGATTCGCTGGCCGCGCCTTCTTGGTCCGGCACTTCTTCCTACCTCGCACGCGGCCAGAACCACCTACCATACACTTGGCAAATGGTCGAATACAGCGAACACAGTGGAATTTTGAGCCCTGGTACGTCCCAGAGACCTTTTTGTCGAAGCTGCAGAAAGCTTTCGGCAACCCGTCGCCAGCTCCAGGTCCCGAGTACAGGCCTGAAGGATATCTGCCAGAGGAGCTTGGGCCGAAAGAGTGGGAGAAGGGTTCTTCTGAACCAGTCCTTGATGCAGCAGAGAAATTGCGAGAATATGCGGAAAACGGAGGAGCACAAGGAACGGGATGTCCTTTCGCTTTCGCACGAGAAATCTGATGCTTGCAAAGATCGCTTAAAGCTCGAAAGTTTGGGGCAACATGCAGCTTGCATACCGCTACTTGACAGCTTCTCTATGGCGAATGCTCGAGATCTCTAATCTGGGCGCCATAAGGTCACCACATTATCATAATGTATTGCCAATACACGCACGCTGTGCTACGACACCTTCCTCAGCCACTTTCGGAGTGACAAGCGCTTGACATTTGCGTGGTGAAAGTGCCGAATCGTACTGCCAACGCAGCTCGCTCGAAAGGATTGAGCAATATGGCATGAGATAGAGCATGACCTATCGATCGAGCGCTTCAACTTGTAGTGCGACCAAATATCTTGCATGCAGATCATAGTGTCGGTTGATTGCATATCGTGTAACGTACATGGATCATCTTCGCCCGAGCAGACCACAACCAGCCGAAGAGCCGAATCTCAAGCAAGTCTTGGTTTGCGAGAAGTGTGAGGAGCACTCGCCTTCAACTATACTGTGTTCGAGGAACATCTCTGGTGAAAGACTTCATCCGATGGCGCGCCGACGAAGAAGTGGAAGCCCTTCAGCCAGGCATCAGGCGGTCGATGATGGAAATGCTTACAAGTCGACCACAAGCCCTGAGACTCGGTCTACAGTGGTGCTCGCAAAAGAAAATGCTGCGCAGATGCAAGTTTTGGACTCCTTCCCATCGAAAGCACAAGATCATCAGTCATCGACCACAACCGAAGCAAAACTTCTGTCAGCTCATTCCTTGGTTTCAGGAGTGTCCTTGAACAAGAAACTGGCCATCGCGATATCAGTACCAATCTGTTTCTTCGTTCTGCTGGCTGTGGTCGCAGTGGCAATATACTGCTCGAGGCTGCATCGTCCACATCGTAAGGAGGCAAGTCGACGAGGCTCGGAGCATCAACGTCAAGATGCACCACAAGACACTACCGAGGCACAGGATCAGCAGACGCCAGCAGCACTGGCAGAGAATGGGACTCAACCAGACATCAAAGCTATTCTTGAAGCATTGAAATCACCCAAGGGTCGAAGCGAATCCGACCCCACACCGATTACGCAGACACAAGGCGAGTCACAGCAAGAAGAGCAGCCTTCTCAGACATCAGCGAACTTCAGTCCGCGGCGCCACAGTAGCAGTGACGATGAAGGCACTCACTTTAGCGATGTGGAGGACCCTTTCATTGATCGATCGGCAGACATGCCTGGAAGAAATAGTTCTCCGGGTGAACCAGGAACCGCTGATTCTGAAGCCCAAAGTCTTGTCGAAGATGCTAGTCAGCCACCTCAGCCGCCACCGCCACTGGAAGAATTAGAAGATCCATTTGTCCATGCAGGAGAGAACCAAACCAAGCCGTCTACACAGGAAGCTGCGAATTCTGATCAGAAAGCACGACAGCGTGACGAATTTGCCGATGATCCAAGTCTCTGGCTGAAGCCGGTCAGAAAGATAGACTCGGCGCATGGAGAGTCTCGTCAAGAAGTTCAGGACAAAGAAGTGCAGGACGATCGTGTCAGTGACAACAAGCAAACGACACTTGACTCGGACGAAGCACGGGCAAACATGGAAACTGTAGGAGGCCCGCAGGACGCTTCTTATGAAGCACGGAAATTGAAAAGACCGGAAGGTGGCTCACCTCACAGCGACCCAGGTTCAGACTCGCCGAGCACCGTGATAGACGACGCGTACACCACTCCCCCGGCAGAAGCAGCGAAAGGCGGCGAGACATGCCCGAACGAGCCTCTCGCGACCCCTGCACGAGAAGCAGAAGACCTGAACGAGCAATCAGAACTTGGACTCCCCAAACAGAACTTTGTCGACCAGGTCGACGACGATCTGGTAAGTCACATTGAACCTGTCGAGATATCGAAGCGAGACAGTCCTTCTGAATACGGCCACGACCCTATCGAGTCACCAGTTCAAGATCTCGCTACTGCTCCTCAAAATGATGGCGAAGATCGGAATACATCGCTGCTCGGTAACGATCTCGCAAAGACCGCTCGAAGTCGTTCTTTTGCTGGACTTGAAGATGATGAGGTTGAAGACAATCTTTTGCGAAGAACCATGTCAAGGTGAATGGTGTGTACCTCTGATTGCTTTTTGGGAGTATTGTATTTACGACTTCTTCCTTTACAGATTGTATCACTTAGCCGCCAAATACTTTTCGAGTATCTACAACCTCATGTTCCACACCTATTCCCATCGTCATCCATCACGTGTGCCCTCCACAGTCAACCTCGTGTTGCACAGGCACGACCGGAGAGATTTGCAATTCTCCTGCCGTACAACCAAGTACGATTTCATTGTTTCAGCTCTGACGCACAGCCTTACACTTGGTGCTCGCGCTCGCTTCGCGCTTCTCCTCGTTCATGCAGTGCGGCACGTTGCGTAGCAAACGCTGCGAAGAAGATCTGGTAAGCCTCCCACGTCTGCCTCCCTCCGTATTCTCTCCACATAACGAACCAAGATAAGATGGCGGACCAACAAAGGCATAAAGCTTGGGATGGAGCTGTGATTTCGGGAACGAGCATACTTGAAGCGTCCATATCAGCGGCGACTCTGCTTATCGATACTTCGATTGCGCCTACGCCTGCTCCGTTGTCGAGCTTGAGCATACCGACTGACTTGCCTTCGATACATTTCGAGACGTTCATCGGTACGACGAGCGTAGCCTCGATGGGGCCTACCATCAGCAGTATTACTCCCGTCTCAACAGCCATCGGAGAGAACAGTACTCAAGATATTTCATCTTCATCTTCGAGTCCAAGAAAGTCTGGTCCATCATCAGCACTCTACATCTCGTTGATTGTCCTCAGTATCTTGATCCTTCTCACGCTACTGGCATTAGCATGGTTCGTACTATGCCGTAAAAGGAAGGAAATGGCAGAATTCGAAGAAGCGACGCAGCGATACCACGCTCATGGTGGGAGCATCGATATACCACCACAAACAAAAGACAGTTTTCAGGACTCGTTGTTGACGGGACCGACACTCGTGGACGCGCGGACGAGTGATCGAACACTGGTGCCTGATGCTTCTACCTCACGAACGCAATGGCCTTTGAGAAGTATTAGCAGGCACAAGTCAAACAGAATCCTGCTGCCTCCTGCTCCGCCTCCCAAATCTGAAGCTCGTTCAACATCACGGATATCTGCGCCGCCATCATCTCCTACAATAGCAGTAGCACCGAGAGGCAGTGACGATGCGGGTCTCGTTGGCGTCCATATCCCAGCGACGCACAGGATAGAGCTATCAGAGCTTTCGCCCGTGTCGCCACTCTCAGAGAGCGATGTGCTCATGCGGGACAGGTTGTGATGATGTTGTTGCTGTTGGTTTGTTGACATGCTCTGTGCGGAAATGAGGTGAAGTGTATCTTTAGCATTTTATGTTCTTGGAAGATTCCGAGAAGCCGTGTTGGCGGTGTGCGATCTTGAAGTTTGTCTGGGATATGCTGCGTTGTCAATGCTGATCGATCGAGTCATCCCAGTAGCAGCCAGGAAGGTGCGTGACTGCCTTGCTGCTAGCACGGCAGTGAGGACGCGGATGTGGTTAGCTATGCCATGACGTACGACTGCTATGAATTTAATCTTCATGCGCTTTGTATCGATGTGAAATGTCGAATGGATCGCACGGCGTCTTTGGTGGCATACATCTCCAATGCGTGGCTGCGAGCGAGGCAGGCTCTGCGGACAACGCCGCCAGCACCAGCTCAATGACCAGAGTGGTTCTATCTTGGCCGACCAGCGTACTAGTGCTTTGTAGGTGCGAAAAGCTGTCTTGTCTGTCCATGCTCAAATATGCCGTCTCGCCAGAACAAACCAGGCTTCAGCAACGCGCACGGCAAAGGTAGCATCGTTTGAAGCTCGCCACAACCAATGACTGCCATTCAAATGTGGCCATCGATCATTTCCATCTTTAGCAAATATGGCCGCCTGGTTGTGCCATTGCCGGAGGTCTCTTCATGCTGACAGAATTGGCAGCATTGCTTGTCATCGGAGCACGATCAAGCAGGAGACCTCTCCGACGTCAATCCTAGCGGCATAAGTCCCAAGAACTTGGATACAACGGCGGGAGTTGTTGCCATGAGCCGGAGGTCGCATCGATCCTCTCTGCACCGCGCAAAGCCATGGTCAGTGCCTGTCATGACTCTTAGAAACGTGCCGCGTGCACTCCTCAAACCAGGCAGGAGGCACATAGTGCTTCAATCATTGCCACCGAGAGCCCAAGGCGTGAGACGAAGATTGTGCCGCTTGCAGCGCGGACATCGAGACGGCCAGATCAGATCAGCATCCGAGCGTGTGATGTGGGCGAGCGAAAGAGCAGCTTCGGCCGGACTCGACGAGATGTTGTAGCAGTGATGGGCAAGCTTCAAACAGCGAGTGTGTTTCTCGACTGTCAGTTGGGCAGCGATAGCCGTTTCAAATGCTGCAGAGTACGGACCGATGCGCGAGACCAGACTTGATGATGATGATGATGCATGTCTCGGAAATGACTCGCAGCGGTTCTTCGGCGGGCAGAGCGCGCTAGAGATTATCAACGATGATGCAGTCCCTCACACGCGAAAATGAACAGGAAGGTGTCATCAGCAGTTGTTAATTCACGCGCACGAATGGATGGCAGCCATGTCAGAAGCAACGGCCAAGCATCAATTTGGCGCCGCGACATGGTCGTGAGTCGAGCCGTGATGACTTCGGGCTAAAATAACCGTCGTCGAACGCGCTTAAAGGAATTGGCACCGCTCATGATGAGATCGCTCTATCGGTATTTGGATTGGAGACGCATAGTAGAGACGTTGTATACAGATGGAAGTGAGCCGTCGTCGCAGCTGTCAGCAGTCGATCAGGCGATCAATGTGACAGCTGTATCAACGCCGCGTGCAACACCGTATCGATGCAGGCCATGTTCGTTGGGCGTGTCCGCTTGTGTGTGTGAAATTGAGAGGATCGCAAACGTGCGTAGCGAATCGTCGCGGTGGCTGGGACAAGATGATTTGGGCCTTGCTAGCGTCTTCGAGATACAGGAGTAGTCTAGCTGCTGCTCTCCACGCGCCGGCTGCGGTTCATGCATTCGCTGTCGCGACCACTCTTCAGACATACGACATACAGTACCACCGTCGCCGCCTCGCCCTCACGCGCGCGCGCGCGAGCTGCTGTGCATCCATAGAGCCATTCGCATTGCAGCGTGCTGGCCTGAGGAAGCGTTGCAGCGCGTTACACACACAGCCTGCATAATCTGCAGAGCGCGCGAGCTACAGCCAACTCGACGCTCAAGGACAAGGACGGCCCAGGATCGCGTTCTCCGGCTCGCTCACATTGGCCTCGCTTCTTCCGCCGCCCATCCCAGTCTTCGCCTGCACGTTGCTGCGACCCTCGACACCGCTCCAAAGCCGATCGACAGCCTTGCGTGGTCGACGTCTTCCGCGATCCTCCTGCACAGTACGCAGAAGCGTGCATGTGAAGAGTTTCGAGTGTGCCACGCCCGCCTATCGCCGCCGAACAGCAGTAGGTACTTGCAGACAGCTGCTGCAAGTTGCAAGTGCGTTTCTGCTTCTGCTTCTGCTTCTGCTTCTGCTTCTGGCTCTTGGCTTCTGCTACCACGTAGCTCGACCTACTCGAACGGCTGCATCGCATCGCATCGCGTACCACGGCACCCACCGACCACTACACGCTTCGATTCGCATATTGCAGGTGCACTGCGGGCGGGAGCGCCGTTGTCGACGCAAGCAAGGCCGAATACAATACGCGCCTGCTGCTTTCAGGAGACAAAGATACGAGCCGCGGAAAGCGACATACAGCCAGCGCCTTCTTTATCGGCGCCGCAGAAGCAAGCAGCTGCATCGCCCGCATTCGAGCTGTTGCTGTTGCCATTGCGAGCGAGCGAGCGTAATTGCACCTGCAGCCACGCGAGAGGGCACGCTGGTCGACTCTCGTCACTGCACCACCGCCCACGCCGCCGCCGCTCGCCAGACCTGACCAGGCCCCTCGCAGGCCATGTCGTCCGCTGCCGTGAGTCCACAGCAATACAATCCACCTACCAACCCCACCGCGCCGCTGTCATCCTCTCCGCCCGCGTCACGGCGAGCTGCAGCCCGGCAGCCAGACCATGCTTCCATCCCGAGCGAGCCACAATACACTGCTTCTCCGGCAATGACCAGCTCCCCTCGCCAGAGTCAGCAGCCCGGCGCTAGCATGAGCTCTTCCACATACCAGCAGTTCTACCCAGATTCATCAGCGGCCTCATCGTCACTGCCCATGCCCAATGCATCACTCCCCATCAGGACTTCCGCCCAGCAGACACCAGCCAGCACTTCTACAGCATCCTACGACAATCGCGGGGGGTATTCGTCTTCACGAGCTCAATCATTACATGGCCAGTCGAGCTATGGCAATGACGCGAGTGACAGTGAGCGGAGAAGGACTGCGCCTGGACACCGCTCTCCACAGCAGGATCCCGGCAGTGGTCGAAGCCAGCGAACGCGGAATGCTCCCACAACCAGCAGATCACAAACAGCAATGGGCCAACCACCTATGGGTACCGACTTGCCCCGCGAGAACAGCGCCGTAATCAACCGCATAGTAGTGGACGATCCTCAAACCGACATTCGGAGAGAAGAAGCCCGCAAGGCTGAAGCTCGTGGTGCTGACCCCTCCTCCCAAATGGCCAACATGAATCTGAACGACGCCGCAGAACCAGCGCCTGTGCCTAGAAGTCGGCAGGAGCATTTGAAGCAGCATTCTTCTTCACACAGGAAGGAGGTCAAGTTTGGAGACTACATTCTCGGCCAGACTATTGGTGAGGGCGAGTTTGGTAAAGTCAAGATGGGCTGGAAGAAGGATTCTACAGTTCAGGTCGCGATCAAGTTGATCCGGAAAGAGAGCTTGGCCGGCAATACCACCCGACTTCCCAAGATCTACCGCGAGATCTCGATCCTTCGTGAGCTGCAACATCCAAACATTGTTCGACTACACGAGTTCGTTGAGACCGAGCGACACATGGGAATCATTCTCGAGTATGCGTCTGGAGGAGAACTCTTCGACTACATCCTAAACCACAGATATCTAAAGGATCCGGCAGCTAGGCGGCTGTTCGCACAGCTTGTATCTGGCGTGGGCTATCTCCATAAGAAGGGCATTGTCCACCGAGATTTGAAGCTCGAAAATTTACTGCTCGATCGCAACAAGCACATCATCATCACGGATTTTGGATTTGCCAACACTTTCGATCCGGAAGACGAGCTGGGTGAGGATACTGAAAACAGAATAGCCGACAAGGACTTTGTGAAACGTCAAGGACTCGACAAGATCATTCCTTGGGTTGACGGCCGAGAAGGAGGACACCGGAGAGGCGATCTGATGCAGACGTCTTGTGGAAGTCCCTGCTATGCAGCTCCTGAGCTTGTCGTGAGCGATGGTCTCTATACTGGCCGCAAGGTTGATGTTTGGAGTTGTGGTGTCATTTTGGTAAGTTTGTTCAACGCAGCGCCATCTGAGCGCAATGCTGACGTTTGGTAGTATGCAATGCTGGCTGGATACCTGCCTTTTGACGACGACCCTGCCAACCCTGAAGGAGACAACATCAATCTGCTGTACAAATACATCGTAAGTACACCCCTCACATTCCCTGAGTACGTCACGCCGCATGCGCGAGACCTGCTCAGGCGAATTCTGGTTCCAGACCCAAGGCGGCGAGCAGATCTGTTTGAGGTGGCCCGGCATAGTTGGCTTAGTGAGTACACGCATGTGGTTGGCTTCATCGGCAGCAGAGTCAAGAGCGAGAAGGATGTCGCAGGCACGGTGTTGCAGAACGATGATGAGGCAGGACTTGGCCGCAGTGCATCTGTTCGAGAACCAACGAGCAGACCACATGGCGAGAGATCCGTGTCTTCGCAAGGGCCAAAGCATATGCCAGCTGCAAGCATGGGTGGAGACGAAGCGAGCGACATCAGAAAGCAACAGCGGGATGCCAAGAGACGAACAGTGCAAGTCGAATACGTCGCACCTCAAGGCGCAACTATACGCGGCGAGGCAGGCTCGCCCGCAGATGCCAGCGCACGCAAAGCTGTTCCAGGAAGCTCAAATGGCAGGACAAGAGCTAGGGCAGAAGGACAAGGTCCAGTGGAGGTCACACAACAGCAGAGACAGGATAATTCGATGCAGCCACCGCCGTCTCGGTCCGGCAGAGATCAGTCAAAAGACGCCAGCAGCCCCTTTGCTGCAGCCTCGAGCTCAATGCCGAGACCCAACACCAGCGGCACACTGGGTGGCACATCTCGTCTGCCTTCACGCGGCAACTCATATAGTCAACCTGCTGCCGCTCAGCCGACCAACACCACCGCCCAGGGATCATTCTCTCAGCCGAAGTCAAGCTCTGGTTACATAATAGCAGGATCTGGCCCAATGTCTTCGGAGAATGTCGACGCGAGCGGTCGACCCCAGAGCGAACAAGCTCAATCTGGTGGCCAATTCCAGAGACCACAGTCATATGCATCCGCCAAATCACCTGGACACCGCAGGAGCAGTACCTTGGGAAGTCTTGCGGACAAGGTGCTCAACAGAAGTAATTCCAAGCGTCAATCCTCGCAGCAGCAGGAACCAGCACAGATCACGAGCGAGAAGCGTGACCGCCGGAAGTATCCTCCTGTCAGTATGAAGAACGCAATGCCAAATGCTGGAGAAGAGCCTGGACCTAGAATGTCTTCCGACAGTCGTCGACCTAGCTTTGGCTTCACTCGCAAGGCTTCCAGAGAAGGCAGCGTGCAAGGACGTAGATCGTCAAGACGTTTCTCGTGGCTGCTGCCTGCAAGCATGAGTGTCAACAACATTCTTGGCAGCGGTGGCAAGAAGGAGCCGGGCTATGATTCAGGTGATGATGGCTACCGACCACCAAACTCGCAGCAGTCCAACCAATCCCGCACTGGCAGACCAGAAAGCAAGGGCATGGCTTTTGGCCGAGGCGCGTCCGATAGCCCGAGTCAGTCTACTACCAACAGTACCATCCCTCTTTACTACGAAGAGGAAAGGGAGAAGGCCCGAGATCAGCGACGCGGTAGCAACGCTCCTGGTTCAAGTCGGTACGATAAAGCATTGCCACCATCGCCAGGCACGTTCCCAACCCCGCCACCAGTTCAGCGCAAGCAGTTCCGAGATGACGGATACGGATCGAACCGCTTGGAGCCATCATCGCAGGGACAAGATCCACCAGAGCGATTCTATACCCCCGATCCTGGCATGGCCGGCTCTTCGGCTCAGCCGCAAGACGGCGACCAGTACAACATTGGCAGCAATGGTGAATGGGAACGATACGGTGGGCAACAGTCATCACCTCCACGACAACCTAGAGACCAAAGCTTGCGACCTCAAAACCGCAAGTTCGAAAACGCATACGATCATGGTCATGGTGGGTCTTCAAGCGCTACCCGTAGGGTGATGGACTTCTTCCGACGACGTGGTCGAGATCGCAACGAAGCATAGGAGCTTCCAATCGTTCGAAGATTCAGCAGCGCCAAGCGGAAGAGCGCACCGCCCCCACCCAGACGAAGCGGATACGTGACAGACTGAGCAGTCGCCAACCAAGTCCTTGAGAGATCGAGATATACATATTTAACACAAGATTGAAGCCATACACTAGATGGTTGCATGTGAGCAGTACATCACAGAGCACCTCGGCGGCTTCAGGTCAAATACCATCGCTCGATTGAGCCTAGGACCTGGAGTCACAACATCGTTTGGTGCCAGACAGAAGTGAATACAAGCAGTGGAACATGGGAGGAGGGTTTGCCTTCGATGCGGCTGTGTTCAATTCAATTCACATTGTAATGGAAATACGGGTGTAATTACTTGAATTCGGCACAGCGTAGGCGTTCATTTCATGGTGGGAGGCGAGCAAGCGAGCCCGAACAGACTTCATTGGTTGGTGGGAATGGGAATGGGAATGTATGCGTGAGCATCCCTAACATCTCCTCTTCTTCTGCTTTTAAGATAGATGTAGTGTCTACTGGCGAGGAAGATTGAATTGATGCGCCGCGTGGCGTTTGTGATATTGAGGCCATCTTGGCGCATGCACCCGCATCTATCTGCAGGAAGAATTAACGACGCTGTTCCGTCATCTTTGCCGCCGGCACATCGTATTGGTTGAGCTTCCGCTGATAGCGTTCCATCACCTTGAGACAAGAGAAGAGCCACACGAAGAAGTACATGAGCATTTCTTGGAAGAAGCCCATGTCCTGTTTCATGCCGGCAAGCTGCTGCGCCTTCGTGAAAACACTTTCTAGGCGCGGACGTCGAAGCTGAGAGTACTGAGTAGTCGCGATGAGGTGGCCACTCTCTGGATCCCTCTGAAGGTGATGATGCAAGAGAAGTGCCAGACTTTCGCAGTCTTCCAGCGCCATGCTTGCCCCTTGTCCGGAGGAGGGTTGAAGAGCATGAGCTGCATCACCGACAAGAACGCAGCCTCCTTTCTCCCAGGTTGGAAGTAGTGGGGTGATGAAGGTCGGATAAAGCGAGTCAATCTCAACGTTGCGAACGATATTCTGAATCGCCACATTCCGCCATCCTGAGTGTCGCTTTTGCAATTCTTGCTTGACATTATCCTTGTCAATGTGTCGCCAGTCATTGGGACATTTGTTGAGAGAGTATGTCGACCACCAAGTTGCTTGTTCGCCTGCTTTGCAAGGATCGTGTTCATCGCTGGTCGAATAGCCGTATCCGAAGAAGCCATTGGCGCCGAGAACGACATTCATCTCGCCCGCCGGCGTGTCTGCGATTTTTGAGCTGGGAACGAAGCCACCGACACCTATTAGACCTTCATAATGCGGCGAGTACTCATACTCCTCACGTCCTTCAGCACCGAAAATTGCTCGTCGAGTGCGTGACCAAATACCATCGCATCCGATCACAAGATCGAATCCTTCCTTGAACCCATCTTCGAATACGAGCTTTGGACCATTTGCACCAGCTGCGAGCTCGACATCGACTACTTTTCTCCTTACGATTGCATTTTACGGCACTGTCTTCTCCAAGATCTTGCAGCAACCTTCTCGACCGATCATCACCATCGTCTCTCCTTCACCTCCTGCAGGCGAGTTGGATAGTGTCCAGCCTCGAGCGTTGGACATTCGCCAGCTGTGAATGACATGACCACTCTCCAGAATTTCGTTATGCAGCTCCGCATCTAGACGTTCCAGGACATGCAGTCCAGTGGGACTGAGACCGATACTAGCCCCGATTAGAGATGCGTTGTAAGTCTCGGCATTGTCAGTAGTCTCTTGGGAGTTTCTGGCTTCGTAAATGGTCACCGAGTGCTTCTCGAGGAGGCCAACTTTCCGGAGCCAGAGATATTGCGAGCAACCTGAGATGCCTGCGCCGATGACTGCTATTCTCATTTTGGATGGGAGTTGAAGTCATTGCTGAGGGCAGCGCGCGACTGCGACGGCTTGACAGTACCAGAAGTACTTTGGAGATGCGAGGCCTAGCTCGCTTTCGCTTCCGCGAGGCTTCGCTTCTCAGCTGCTATCGGTATGCGATCGACGTCGCTCTCGGAACAATCCTTTCAGTCTTGAGCACGAATTTTGAGCTCTAGTCTGTTGTACTTCCTTTCCTCTGCGACCTTGGGTGGGATCTTGCGCGAAGCCGTGGTCAACTGCTCAATGGTGGAGAATCCGACCCAGGATGGCATGCAGATCTACTTTACCCTGCTCAAAGTCGTCCATCTTCATCCTCATAAAGGCCGCACCGAGCTGCCTGGCTGAACTCTGGCCCTTGCTTCAATAAATCTGCATACTCTTCACTCTGTTCCTTGATTTCATGAGCCACCACACACAGCATGCGAGAACGCTCCCGCAGCTGCGACATCTCCCCAGAGAGCAACTTGTTCCACGCTTGCCACGCCATATCAAGACTCTTCAAAGTCTTTCTTCGAGCTGGAAGATACATGAGCAACGTAGCCTCCGATCTCAGGGCTTGGCGAATAGCAGGCAGGACAGAATCTTGCCATTCATCAGGAGGCATGAGGTCAGGATTCCAAAACTGGATTATGACACGATGGCCTTCGGAATCACGAATTAAGTCGATTGTCTCTTCCTGAAGTGGATCCCAATAGTCAGGCCCAGGAGCTGGTGCATCAATGAGCTGTTATTGCCCTCAGTTATGGCTGAGTAAATTTCGGGGAGCAATGGAACTCATGCCCTGTGTACGACCCACAAATGGCCAACGAGACTATCACCGATGACTGCGATCGATACAGTATTATGTTTTGGTTCGGCCTTGCGAGAGAATGGATGCCCTGTCTCTTGGAGCTGTTGAAGGTATCGGTGAACTGCCGTCCTTTCCTGTTCGGTCAGATCCATGGTGGCTTTTCAATGATGCGATTTGCACAGTTTGTGCCCGGCTTATCTACTGAAAACGTTTTGGAGTAGTGATCAGAGGTAGTCTGAGTGAGACAAAAGCTTTGTTACAGAGCTGATGAGGCTCAGCAAGCTAAGAGCATGGTCACGCTCATGGATGCTCGAGCAACACCAAGACCCCCTCTGTGAGGCTTGAACTTGGAGATTCCCATACATCACAAGCTAAAGAGCCATCGAGACAACACTCCTGGCACTTACGGACGTACTGACATGGTCAGACGAGATCGTTCTATACAGCTTCTCGCTCCATCGCTGCCATTGTACCGACATCCCGAACTCGGCTTCCACACCGGGTAAAGTGCAGCACGCGATGATCCTTGCAAATGACGCTCACGTGCATGTTCCTCCACCATCTCCACTTGTTCCTGCAGCTGTGTTGAAGCGAAATTGAACCTTTCGGTAATTACAGGCAATGTTGAAGATAAATCTGACTTGAAAGCTCGGAGGCATCGGATTACAAGATGCTAGTGTCAGCCCTTTCAGTAAGGACTCCTCCGTCCTCCAGCCACTCTAACCTGCGGAAGCAAGATGAGGATCAGAAGTGCTCTGCCAGCACTTAGCTGCTTAGCATGCGTCGCTTCAACTCAGAGCATATTGGCCATATCAGATGACAGCTGGGATCTCGGCAACGATTTTACGCTTTCGAAGTCGCAAGACAAGCTTGAGATTGTGAAAGGCAATCTTAGCATCTGGAGCACCGGAACCCGGGAGCCGTTCATCAGTGCAAGCGCTGGCAATGACTCCGTTGTTGGCTCGAATGGTGCTTTACAGATCATCCAGGTTGATCAGGACAAGTGCTCCGGACAGAACATCACTGGCATTGAGGTAGTTTCTTGGGACGACACGGCTACTGGATCTGCAGCTCAGATAGGCGGTCACCTCTTGGATTGTGGCAGTGCTTCAGCGGAATATGTTCTCACTCTTTGGGTGCCGAACGATCTCAGTGACAGAGTCGCTTTCTACTTGGATGTATCACCCTCGACGAACATCCATCAACCACTGAAGAAGCTATACTTCAGCTTCGACTCCTCCCCCAGCGAAGACTTCTACGGGCTAGGCGAGCAGCCTTCGTTTGCATCTCTGAAGAACCAAAGCATCCCGATCATCTCTCGCGAGCAGGGCGTTGGACGTGGTGACGAGCCTATCACATCGATCGAGAATGCCAATGGCTCGATTGCGGGAGGTGATTCCTACACATCTTACACAGCAGTGCCATCGTACATCACCACCGACAGTCGATTGTTCTATCTCTCCGAGAAGAGTACTGGATACGCCAACTTCACCTTTGCACAAGACACGGTGACCATTCGCTATGATTCATTGAGCGTGGATGGAGCGTTTACCAGGACTGAGAATTTGTTCGATGCCATTGAAGCTTTGACAGCATACTCTGGACGAATGCCAGCTTTGCCCAAGTGGGTTGATGAAGGCGCTATTCTTGGCATCCAGGGCGGGCAAGACAAGGTCAATAGAATTGTTGAGCAGGGTTTGAACCTCAGCACACCCATCGCTGCGGTCTGGCTGCAGGACTGGTGTGGCACTCACAGCCAGACCGGGCCGTACATCAACATCTCAAGACTATGGTGGAACTGGGAAAATGACGAGGTCCTGTACCCTACCTGGAATCAGTTCGTCCAGGACCTGCGCGACAAGCACAATGTCAGAACTCTGTCATACGTCAACACTTTCTTGACAAATGTGTCAACGAAGGAGACCGGGTACCGTCGGAACCTTTATGACGAAGCAAGCGCAGCACAATACTTCGTGCAAAATACCACGACAAATTCAACAGCAATCATATCAAGTGGACCAGGCTTGAATGCAGGCGTTGTTGATCTGACCAATCCTGGCTTACGTGAATGGTTCATCGACGTCCTCCGCAAACAAGTTTGGAACGCCAATATCAGTGGCTTCATGACTGACTTCGGCGAGTACACGCCTCTGACAGGCGACGTCAAAGTCTACGGCGCAGTCAGCGATGCCTTCTTCTACCACAATGCCTACCCTACTGAATGGTCTCAAATTCATCGTCAAGTGGTCGAAGAGCTCGGTCTGCAAGACGAAGCTGTCAACTTCCATCGCTCAGCATCTCAAGGCTCAAGCAAATATCAGAACCTCTTCTGGGTCGGTGATCAGAATGTCAATTGGGGCGTGCACGATGGCATCAAGTCTGTCGTGACAATCATGCTTCACATGGGTCTGTCAGGCTTCGCTCAGCAACACTCTGACGTTGGTGGCTATACCACAGTCCTCACCTACCAAGACTACAACGTCACTCGCTCGCCAGAACTTCTCGGTCGCTGGGGTGAGCTAGCTGCCGTCAGTAGCGCAGTCTTCAGATCCCACGAAGGCAACATCCCGTCCGTCAATGCACAATTCTACAGCAACACCACGACCTACACTTACTATGCTTACAATGCGAGACTTTTCGTATCACTGGCGAAGTACAGACGTAAGATCCTGGAGACTGAGAGTCAGACCAAAGGCTGGCCATTGCTTAGACCTCCGGTTTTGTATCATCCGGAAGATCTGAGAGCAAGGCAGATTAGTTATCAGAGCTTCTATCTTGGTGCAGATTTGTACGTTGCGCCGGTCTTGGATCCGGAGACTTTTGAGGTCACTGTTTATCTGCCACCTGGTGATGGGAAGAGGACATATGAGCATGTTTGGACTGGAGTTACGTATGATGGAGGACAGGATATCACCGTGCCTGCGCCGTATGGCAAGCCAGCGGTCTTCCTCGTCAACGGTGCAAAGACCCCTGAGCTGGAACCGTTCTTAGAATTCGTGAAGAAGGAGAATGGGACGAAGCTTAGTGTTGACTAGTTCGTACTATTTGATGAAAAGTCATGCTCACAGTATCATACATGTCAAAGTCTCCATGCTTCAAGCTCATGCATCCGTAATCTCGAATTTACACAAAACAGTACAATGCGTCTCCTTCCCCTTCAAATCTAGCATCCGAATAAACACCCAGTCATTCGCCACATACATCAATCTCACAGCCGCCACAGCAAAGACCGGATTTCGAGCAAACTTGTCGTCACTCTTGATCAAAATCCTCAGAAACACCAATTCATTCTCCTCGTAATCCCAATCAAGATGTTCATTCCATAAGGGATCTGTAGGTGGGGAGTCTGCATCTTTATGTACAAGTCCCAACTTATGTTGCTTGTACCCAGAAGTCTTGCGTTTCGGTGGTTCGTTCTTGATATCATCGGGATGAACAAGTGTGCATGTGACATACGGTTTGATTTCATCATCAGCATCGCGGTCTTTTGGAATTGGTATATCGGTCGCTCCGGCGATGTGGAGACGTAAATGTTTCTTTCTTCCAGAATCGAGTTTCCCGCTACCACCTGCCCGTAAAGCTGCGGGTTTGAGGACGAAGCCGTCGCTACCGGCGAAGAGTGCTTCGTTGAGTTGCATGCTTGCGTCGAAGGTCTGCCAGTTCAAAGCACAGATTTGTGCGCCTACGCCCCAGAATGGGACTGGGTTCAAATTTGCAGACGAGATTCGAGTGCCTTTGGGGTAGACTCGCATGAGGTGTTGGGCGTTGTGTTGGCCGATCTTGGCACCGTTTGCTTGAAGTAGTGGTGCAAGACCTGATTCCGAGACGTTGATAAGGTGGTGTGGTGGACCGTCTTGAAGTACGCTCTCGAACCAGGAATGGTTGACTGGCTTGACAGATTGGGCGTATACACCAAGTTCTGCGAGCTCAGGAATGATACCACCAGAAGCATTTTTGCGTTTTTCTTCCCGCCACTTCCTGTGGTCTTCTCTGACCTGCGGGTCTTCGTCTTCGTCGGAGCTTGATTCCGACTCCTCCTCATTGGGTAAGTGATACTCTACGATGACTGCAATTTTGGACCCGAGCTCTTCGAGATCTACGTGCTCGCCAGTGTCTCCTTGCTCGCGTGAGCCTTCGTCTCTGACGGGCTTGCTGAGCAGTCTCTCGCCCCATACTTCTCTCATGATCGTCGCGAGTCGCAGCTGACCCTTTGCATCACAGTGGTTTTCAAGCGAGATCATGATCGGAGCTGCTCTGTAGCCACTATCGCTCCCGGCCGGAGTAGCAGCTTCCTTATCGACCACATCTCGGATTGTCTCGCAAACAGCTCTGAACGGGATATGCGATGCTAATGTGTAGCCGTGAGTGACCTTCGGCTCTTCTCTGTTCTCCTCATCGTCCCAAGCATCAATCTCGACACATCGTGAACCCGTGTTGAGAGCTGTCTCATACGCCACAGCTGAAGATGTACCGTACAGCTGATGTGCCAAAAGATAAGTGTTGTGACTTGAGCTGATGAAGAATTCCGTAAGCGGTCTTCCTCTCTGCGTGAGCTCTCTGGGTACATTAACGTGTGGCTTGTCGAGAAGTTCTTTCAAAGCAGGAGTATTGTCATCAGAACTCAGAGCAATGTCATCTGGACTGAACACCTTTTGGTTGACGAGGAATCTCTTCAAAGCATGGCTAACCCGTAGTTGCTCTTTCGTAATCTTGGTCCGTCGAGCAGCATGGCCACCTCCGGCAACTGAGTCGGTGTCGATGGCTTCTCCAAAGTCGTCCTCGTCTTTCTTGACCTTGCCGAATGGGTTGAACTTTGAGAGCTTTGCTGTCAATCCAGAAGCCATAATTAGATCTGAATGCTGCTCACGCAATGTTGCTCTTCAAAACGTCGACTGGCTGAGTCGCTTTCCGGTCTCAGGCCAAGATGTGCTACGTCACTGGATCTGATCTCTTGGCTGTCTATGGTCTTCAATCCTGATTTGACAAGGAGGTGCCGTCAAGCAGACAGAGCAATGTTATTCAAATCGCTCTTGTCTTTCAGCATATAGTCATATTCTTGTTCCTGATTGTGGTTGTCCAGGAACGAACGTGGAAGCTTCCCTCGCTGAGACACCGTGAATGCCAGAAGTCGTGATCAGTCACGACATTTGAAAGCCACTCTCGATATATCGACTACGAGTCCGAGACGCATACTGTACATCTGGAAGGAGTTGTGTCGCTCGAGCAACAATGATTTACAGACAGAGAATGTATCCATGCGTCATGAGGTTCATACGTTGCTTCTGATGTGTGCAGGCATTGCGCTCATCATTCTGAGAAGAGTTTCCTCGCGTTAAATTTCTCCCGCTTCTCAAGTCCCTCTCTCCGACAAAGTACCACTTGCTCACGCTACTGTAATCAGATCCAATCACAGCACACTTGATTCAAGGTATACATGCTCCTTGACTCAGTCTCCTTTCGTGAATAGCCCTTTTAAACATGCGCTCCTCGTGCCGCCCGCCCTTCTCTCGGTTTGTCCTCAAAGCCGCCATCCCCAAGACACTCAATCCCTTCTCCATCTGCACCGTCTCGATGCTCGAATTCGTACCCACACTCATCTCATCGCTCCTCTGAGATACCCTTGCACTCCCACATTCGCAATGTCTAAATCCTGACCCAGATGCAGAGGTACAAATCATTCTGTCCTTCAGACCACCCATTCGTGCCAGTTCAGGTCGCCATCTGCCAGCCACTGTCTCGAGTCTAGTCTCTTCTCATCCACGCTCTGCATCATCGGTATTCATTTGACCCATCTTCCTCGGTTCAAAAACGAGCGAGCATTCCACCGTCAGATCGTGCAAATCTGTCACTTATGAAACCGAGTCCAGTGACGCGATGATCGGTAATCGTTCTTTCTGCCTCCACTCTCCAGTGAGATTACTTCCATGTCCAGCCTGTCACGTAGCATCACCTCCTCGCCAATCTCGTGTTCTCCCATCTCCGACCTGTCAGCGACTGACTTGCCATCCAGCCATGGTTCGCCATCGACCGCCACTAACCTGGTTTGCCTCCTCTCATCAACCATGTTAGCCTCTTCCACCGCGAAGCCGCCATCCATAACCAAGTCGCCATCCAGCGATCTGTCTTCTACCGATCACTTGCAATTCACCAGTGATATCTCTCCGATGCCTGCCTGCCACCACTGACCTGTCGTCCTGCAACGCTTCGATGTGCATCTCGACTGGCCACCCTCCCAAGACCTGGCCTCTTCCGGCTGCATACCATAGCCATTGAGACATCTCCTCCATCGCCCACCTGCCGGACATCAATACGTGCCTGCAACCAAGACCAAAGACATGCCACCAACCAAAGACGTGACGCCATTCAACAACGTGCCGCCAACCAAAGACAGTCATCCGCCAAGAACTGGCCATTCACTGAGAACGGCCACGCAAAGCCACCCACCAGACGTGCCCCATCCAACAGAGATGTGCTGTTCACCAAGGCCATCCGATTCACCAAGCATCACCATCCACCAGGAACCGCCATCCACCAGAGACATGCCCTATCACCAGAGATGTGTCATTAACCACAGACGTGCCATCCACCAGTGATACGCCATCCACCAAGGACATACCATCCACCAAAGACCAGACAGTCATCAGGACCTGGCATCAATTGCTGGAGTCCGTCCTACAATGCCTGCCATCGATATCTGATCTCCGATTGACCGCCGGTTTCGCATCCATCAATTACCACATTCTCGTTGATCGGCAGCAATCTCTCACCATCACAAGGCAATCCATCTCTTCACCGCGCAGCGACCCGCCAGTCGCCACAATTCCGCCACAAGCTTGTGATACACAGTAGACGAATCACGACCAGACGCGAGACCTCATCTACCACTGCTCTCCAATGGCCATCCAAACACCATGTACCGAGCATCCTTTCCAGACCTTTCTCCAACTCTTGCGCACCAGCTTCGTCGATCCACAATGCGCACAATCCTCCAAGAGTCTCGCTACGCCATGACTCAAGCAGACCTCGTAGACAGCCGAGATGCCAGATAACGGAGTTGCTTCGCCGTCATGGTGACAATGTCGAAGAGATGACTACTCGCCACCATTGAAAGTGCGTTGCAGTCTCAACGCCAACGTATCATGGCTTTTTTGTCGGACCCCAGCACTCTTTCTCGATGCCGGGCAATAAATGGCGAGAGAGATAGAGTTGACGATGTTGACGATTGCTGGCAGAGCGGCAAGTGCTCAGCAGCCATCCGATTCTCAAGTCGTGGCTACCAGAAGACACCACCATGCCAGTCGCACCGACATCGCATCAGAATACATTGCTGATGTGGCGTTCTTTCTCGATGCCGGGCACAAAATGGCGAGAGACGGAACAAGTACGGTGATAGAAGCTGGCAGAGCGGCAAGTTTCCAGCAGCCATCGGCTTCATCTGAGCCTAGTTCGTCTTCACCAAGAAGGCCCCACCGTTCCAGTCGCACCGAGATCGTATTGGGTTCGTTGTTGAAGTAGTAATCTTTCTCAATGCCGGGCACAAATTGGCGGAAGAGAAGTAATGAGAAAGGTGATCACAGCCGGCAGGACCAACGAGTCTGCCGCTCAGTCAAGCGCCACGGTTCCAACGAGGCCGTGTCAGGAGTTCTGTGTCGAGCCAAGTTTCCTCCTTAGTGCCGGGCAAACAGGGCGGCAGAAAGAGAGGACACAGTGAGACCTCAGGGCGGGCAAAGCGGACACAAGCTCGCCAGCAACCGAAGTTCCCAGTGTTCAGTCAATGTTGATAGCCGTCCAGCACGAACATCCGCATGATCCTGGTGGTCTCTCATGACGTCGGAGGTGACGGCACGGTGGACTCCTGAGTCAATTCATATTGAGGCCAGAAGGAGTGATCACAACGCTCAAGTCGCTCCAGGACGTGACATTCTTCGGCGCCATGTTCCAGCATAAATGGAGTGTCAGGTGAGAGAAGCATCTCTTGACGCTGATCAGGTCGACGAGTCGCACACAGAATCCAGTGCCCCAATCAGCAGCTCAGACACGAGTCGTGTGGTGACCGAGACATCCAGACTGTCCTGTGATCATTGCCAGTAGATGAGATGCAGGTCGGATGACCATTTCACAGTTGGTCTGTCCAGAACAAGAACACGTGACTGTTGAACATTCGCGCAGAGATAGGGTTGTGCTCTCGAAAAAACTGTTCTTGATAGGAAGAACGCGCAAATGTCGTCAAGCCTCCGAACGAAGACCCTTCTCTTGAATGTGGAAGTCGCTGGGATTTGATGGCCGGCCTTCGAAGGTAGAAGGCCGTAAAGCCGCCTGACTGATAATGTTGTGACAGCTGCAGAAGTTTTGATTTGAATAGGCGAGGCACGCAAGCGGTGCCTCAGCCGGGAAGGGGAGGAGAGGAGTGGGAGGAGTAAGGAGACAGCATGTGCCACTGGGCCAGCTGTTGTGCGATGAGTGCATGCTCCTTCGAAGCAGCGCTCGGTCTTTGAGATCTTGGATATAGGAGAAGCGCGCAAGCGGCACCTCGATCCGAGAAGGGCAGAAGGGATGCAGTGAAGAGGGAACAGTGCAGGCCACTGGGCGAGCAACTGGAAGGGCGCGTACTTCTTCGAGGCAGCAGGCGGATTCTGTTTGGATGTAGGGGAGAAGCGCAAGAGACTCCTACGACCCGAAGAGGGCAGATGGAAACGATGAAAAGGGGGCCAGCATTTTCCACTGGGCTAGCTGTGGATTGGTGAATGCATGCTCCTTTGAAGCAGCGGAAGGGTTCTGATGTTTGGATATAGGGAGGCGCGCGCACGGCGCCTACGACCGAGGGAGGGCAAAGGGGCCAGTGATTTCGCTCGTGAGCGCAATGCTTGTGGATGTTTGGTGAACGGCGACAGGAAGGAGTCTTCGATAGGAGGGACGCGCAAATGTCGTCAAACCTCCGGTATTGAGACCGGTCTCAGGAACGTTCTCGGGATTTGATTTGGATGAAAGGAAGCCCTGTCTAGGGCGTTCCTGAGGGGGTGACGGGGATACATACCTGTGAAGTGGTCAGTGGATGAAGGCTCTGCTACCAATCGCTGGACGAGAACATACCATGGCCTCGGCCGAAACAGTGTGCGCAGAGACCGTTTTTTGCCGCTTTTCTTGAGATTCGTATGGAAGAGGAGCCGCTACAAGCGGCAATCCCCGGTGGGAGGTGTGCAGTGAGCGATTGGAGGGAGGGAGGGGTGGCCACAGGGCCGCGGGCAGATAGAGGGCATGCTAGGGGAAGGTTTGTGGTCTGGGTATAGGAGAGGCGCGCGACCGGCGCCTACAATCCGGTGAGGAGAGAGAGTCGCGCCGGAACGACGACGTCTCAAACCTGAGGAGAGGAAGGAGAAGGAAGTTGGCGAAATTGAAGCTCAAAAGCGACTCGTGGAGCGTTGCCAAGACTTTGCCTTCCGCTAACCGGCAACACCGTGACCTCGCGGATGACAGCCAAATGGCGATCCAGATAGTCGAGCCTTGGAGTTGATGATGCGGCAGAAATGATTAAGAACACTGCGACCTCCTCCGTCTCTTTCTCCGCGGTGAGTGATTAGCACAGCTATTCAATCAGCAGCAGCAAAGCTACCCGGCAACGTCACATCTCGATGGCTGCGAGGTCGAATCGCCAAGATCCGAGAAGGTGGGCTGTCGTTCCTAAGAATTCATTCTGTGGTCCTCATGGCACTCCTGCGCACGTCTCTGAAACCTGAGGTAAATATACAAATCTATGCCCATCCCAAACGCCGACCATCCTCATACAACGCCGATACCCGAAAGATCATTAGAGGATTGTGTTCACGATGTTGCTACCAATGGTAGCTCCAGCACCGAAAATAGCCGCATTACCCAGCTTCTTGCCGAACTTCTTGCCCATCTCTTGTCCTTTGCCAGGAACTTTTCCTTCGCCGTTGCCCATTTGTGAGGTCTCAAGAGGAGCATTGCCATAATTGTTGTTGTAGTTGGGTGCAGCTGGACCAGGTTGTGCTCCCTTCTCATCTGTAACCTTCACATATGATCTCGGGAAAATGCCTTCTTGGCCGGTCCTGCTTGATCTGCCCTTCCACCACTCTGCGTTCATATACTCGGTAACTGTGATGTGATCGTTCGGTTGCAGCTCAAGGTCACCAGCATCGGTGGAAGTATATGCGTAAAGTGCCGTGGCTGTGCAGAGAGGCGGCCAATTCGCGGCTGGTGGAGGAGAATTATACGCTGGTGGTGGAGGTTGAGGCGATGGTGTAGGATTGTAGGCATTGTCACTTCTCTCGTTATGGTGTCCATTCGTCTGGGTATGGTTCAAATTCAGATTGTTGAAGGGTTCGTTAGGCGGTTGCGGAGCGCCCACAGCAGGCGAGGCAGATGGGACTGCGCCGACCGAGAGAGGAGCGTGCAGGGCTGTCTGAGGTGGGATCTTAGAGAGCAGATCGTTGAGGGTCTGAGGTGATATGACCGAAGCATCACAAAGGTATTCGAGTTCCTACCAATCGTCAGTATCAAGCATTTCCCGCCTGCGATTGCATTGCGCGTACAGCCTTGATGGTCCTGATGGAGCGGTTGACCATCGCTGTGTACATTTCGTCCGCTGGAGCCATGATTCCCTATCAATTTCGTTTCCAGGCTAACAGCATATGCAATATCAGTTGGAAGGGATAATCAAGGCCTCGTCGCAAAGGATCGAAGGTGAGGTCGTTGTAGCCAAGCGTGAGGTACTAGTTTCACAAGACCAGGGCGATGATTAGGGAGGCCCAGATATACTAAGTAGATAATGCTACTTTCCACCTATATACCGCATTTCTACTATTCTATATGTTCTATACTCGCTAATACTCGCTATCTACTCGCTATCTATCGCAAGATAGGTCTATATATTAATCTATTACCTTAGAAGCTCTAAATTACTACTTAGGTTTATAGCGGTACTTTAATAAGAGAGATTATTAAGTACTTAGAACGAGAAACCGGCCGTTCTAT
>JAASFE010006199.1:75374-142777 GCA_013365205.1 Pseudocercospora cruenta
TTATAGTATTAGTAGTATAACTTAACTTACCCTTATACTTATAATAAGTATAGATTAGTTTACCCTTAGTATTCTTAATATAATACTTATACGAATCGCTAAGCCTCGTATAGTAGTAGTATAGCGATAGGCTATCCTTACCCTTAGATATCTTTATAATTATACTAGTAGCCTTATACTTATAGAGCTTTTTTAACGCTACCTTCTTCGTCTTCTTATCCTTAGTTTTAACTAATAGATCTTACTATATCTTCTTACTATAGTATTAAAAGTCTTAAATATTCGTAGTTTATAAGCGGTAGAGAGTTTTAAAACTATAGAAATTAGCCGCGAGTTTATAGCGATATACTACGAGTAAGCTTATAAATATAATAAAACTATCTCGCTAGTCTCCTTAGTAGTCGCCTTAATAGCGCCTAAAGCTACTATAAGAATATCTACGCGCTAGATGCCGTTATAATTATTTAAAGTTATAGTAGAGTATACTAGCGTTTAAGTAGCTTTTAAAGTATAATATAGTTAGTAGAAAGTATAGCGAGTCTAAGGTCGAAGATATAACGAGTCTAAGTAAGCTTCGCGGCTATTGTTAAGGTTAATATTATCGTACGAAGTAAAGGGTTATAATAGGAAAGAGCGACTTAGAAGTGCTATTGTCCACTTGGTAGATCTGGGGCTCCGTCGATGATCGTGGCGCAGCAGCTCCACATGTTCACAAACGAATCCACTCCGCCTTTCAGCTGCTATCAAGACGCCATATCCACGCCGGCAGAAGTTTGTATTGTAGAGCTTCTCAGCTGTGAGAGTATCAACCATACGGAGATCAACCGCGATCGTCTCTGATAAGATCTGGTGAACAATACAGCCACGAAGCGGCGTAGAACTACCGCTTGAGCAGTGCATGTTTCCATGAGAGCTCAATGCTGGCGGCATGGATAGAGAATGTTGTAGCGGTATACGCAGCTTTGCGGTCTCATCACGAGCGGAAGCATGCTGTCCAGGCATGAGGTGTCGTAGAAAATGCCTTCAGACGATCCAAACATCGCCACGAAAGACGCTCTAGTCTGCCTTGCTCATGATTTGGCATGGCAGGTCCATCACGAGGATTCTTGCGACATATCATCTCAATGTTAGCTAGTGAGCACGTAAGACCGTAGCATTAGCGTGAAGAAGATCTTCGTGGCCAGCTGCGAGGCGATTTTGCCAACCAATTGGGTTTTGCTGTGTGGTTGTACGGCTCTCCCGCTGGTCTACCTGGCCTCGTTTGCTGCTTCTCTTACACCATCGCCCTGCATGACTTCACAGTCCTGACCGGACGCAGCTACGGAAGTCCAGAATGAGGCAGGAACCTTGAATAGCAGGGAGCTCATATCGACCGGGCAGGATGGCAGCTGCATGTCAGGGAGAGACTGCATTCCCATTGCGCTGGCCACCTGCCGCGACCGCAGAGCTGTCACTGCCTTCTCGATATGCATCGCATCTGCACCTGAACTCTTAATCACACCTGCATCCTCGTGCATTGGACTGGCTTGGATCGATCGACTTATCTCTTGACCGCCCATTTTTACCACTGACTTCTTTGTCGCGTGACATCTCTCTAACATTGCAGCCCTCAGCAACAGAAGCTCATTCTTCTTCGATTTCTCGCAGACAGCAACTTCACCTATCCCGACATTCGCCAGATCGAAATCTTCCGTCTAGGCTACCTTGCAGGTGTGAGACAGACGTCAAGGGCACATCAGCAAGCAGAGGGTCCCACCCTGACAGCTACCCGCAGTTGTCCCTCTCGGATTTCATCATAGCCTTGCGCTCGCGGATTGACGAAACCACGCAAAACACCTCGACAACGCACTTCCTGTAGTCACTCCTGCCGTCACACGCCTACGACACCACCAAACCACAGAGCATGAGCTCGTCAGACGCCAAACTTCCGATCATCACCAAGAACGTCCACCATGAATCACAGAACGCGTCCCTCGACCTCGACCCGTACGCGGCTCCAAGTGTCTACTATGGCAGCAGCCACAATTCTAGAAAGATGGCAAAAAGCCGCACATACTCTGCTGTAAGCACAATGCTCCACGTGTGCCATTGGACTACTCCTCCAATGGCATCATTGGTTCATGTGCTGACACTGTGTTTCAGGTCGATCCCGGCTTTAACAAGGTAGGAGAAAAGCCTTTCAAAGCTCCAGCAAGAAGGACCAGCGCAGGTGTGTGCAAGATTTTCTCGTGTGCAGTAATGCTACTGACACACTATCACAGACGTACATTCGGGTAATGTCCAACGCCGGTACCTGATTGACGTGGACGACACTCTGAAGACGCTCTTGGCTCGCGAGGACACCGACCACAATATTCAAATCACCATCGAAGACTCTGGGCCAAAGACTCTAGAACTTGGCACAGCTTCCTCAGGAGGATACAAACGCTTCGATGTTCGAGGCAACTACATGCTCAGCAACTTGCTGCAAGAGCTTACCTTGGCAAAGAAGTATGGTCGGAGGCAAATCGTTCTGGATGAGTCTCGCCTCAATGAGAACCCGGTCAACCGCATGGCTCGTCTCATCAAGGATCAGTTCTGGCCGAACCTGACGAGAAGGATCGACGGTTCCAACATTGCTGCTGTCGGCAGAGATCCCAAGGATTGGACATCAGATCCTCGACCTCGAATCTACATTCCGCCTGGAGCACCAGAGCAGCACGCTTACTACACTCGCATTGCGCGAGAGCACCCTGAGATGCGCCTCGATGTTCAGTGGCTCAAGGAAGGTGCAGCAGATGATGATGAATATGTGCGCGACTTGAACAACGCTCCTGGTCTCCTCGCCATTGAGATGGAGCAGGTAGCAGACACGCCCGAAGGTGAACCAGACTTCAAAGGACTTCCCTTCGTCGTCCCAGGTGGCCGATTCAACGAGCTATACGGCTGGGACAGCTACATGGAAACTCTGGGCCTCCTCATCTGCGATCGCGTAGATCTTTGCGAGGCCATGGTCAGGCACTTCTGCTTCTGTATTCGCCACTACGGCAAGATCCTGAACGCGAACAGATCATACTACCTTCGCCGATCTCAGCCGCCCTTCCTCACCGACATGGCCCTTCGTGTCTACGACCGTATCAAGCATAGGCCAGACAGCCTAGAGTTCTTGCGACGCGCAATGCTCGCCGCGATCAAGGACTACTATTCGACATGGATGTCTAAGCCTCGCTACGACCCGGAATCAGGTCTGTCTCGATATGTACCTGGAGGCCTTGGCGTGCCACCAGAGACAGAAGCGACTCACTTCGTCCACGTGCTTACCCCATACGCCAAGAAGCACAACATGACATTCAACGACTTTGTTCATGCATACAACTATGGCCATGTCTTCGAGCCAGAGCTCGACGAATACTTCCTCCATGACCGCGCTGTGAGAGAGTCCGGGCACGACACTTCATACCGCTTGGAGAAAGTCGCAGCTCATTTGGCCACCGTTGATCTGAATTCGTGCCTGTACAAATACGAAGTGGACATTGCTCGAACGATCCGTGCCTTCTTCGGCGACAAGTTGCAGATTCCTGAGGAATGGCGCATGCCTGGGCATCCCGAGTTTGAAGTCTCATCCGTCTGGGATCGCCGCGCCAGGAAGCGCCGCCAACTGATGGACAAGCTGATGTGGGACGAGGAGGAAGGCATGTTCTTCGATTACAACACAGTCAAGAAAGAACAGACTGGATACGAAAGTGCCACTACCTTCTGGGCCATGTGGGCTGGCGCGTGCACACCCAGACAGGCCGCAGTCATGGTTCAGAAGGCACTTCCCAAGTTTGAGGTCCATGGCGGTCTCGTCTCTGGTACTGAGAAGTCCCGCGGCCCTGTTGGCGTCCATCGCCCAAATCGTCAGTGGGATCACCCCTTCGGCTGGGCTCCTCAGCAAATTCTTGCTTGGACTGGATTTCTACGTTACGGATTTGAGGAAGAAGCGCAGAGACTATGCTACCGCTGGATTTACATGTGCACCAAGGCATTTGTCGACTTCAATGGCGTGGTCGTGGAGAAGTACGATGTGACGAGACAGGTCGATCCTCACAAAGTCGAGGCAGAATACGGCAACCAGGGAGGCGACTTCAAGGGTGTGGCAACGGAAGGGTAAGATATCTCCAAGACATCGTCTACACAGGATCATCTGCTAATGTTCTTGGCAGATTTGGTTGGGTCAACGCATCCTACTGCTACGCCCTGCAGATCGTCAATGCACACATGAAGCGAGCTCTTGGTGCCGTTACGCCGTGGGATACATTCAGGAAGATGACAGAAGGCGCAGCAGATCCAGTCGACTTTCGCGAGAACCTGCATACTCAGCAAGTTCAGCCGCATACTCCAGCACCAGTCCAATATGCTGAAGCGCATCACGCTGGTGTTGGTAACACTCACAACGACGTGAATCTGGGGACGAAGGCGTAAATGGCGTTTAGGTGATAGAAGCATTTCGACAGTAGCGTTTCCGAACGCTTCACCTAGGGATAGAGGAGAGCAGCGATGATTGCTACGACATTGATGCATGTGGCGATTGGATGAGGTCCCGAGCATGGAGTAGGTGATCATCTGGATTTGCGGTGGAAAAGTGGTACCTGATAGCTTTGATCAAAAGCACAACTTTTGCCTCCTGTGAAACACGTCGGCCATTCTCACGCAATTACCATTCTCTTACAGTCGCGTGGCTCTCAGGTTCTGTTCGCGCTTGTGGCTGTCGATCTCGTTCCTGCATAAGTTTGTGACCCTGGTTGCCCCGCCATGCAGGTGAATCTTCTGGAAGTCAAGCCCTCTTTTTCAGCTCATCGCTGCTGTCTGATGCATCTCAATTCCAACTTCAAACATCTAAGCCATACGAAAGCTAGCGAGCTCGCGAATATTAACGACTCACAGCCAACAACACCCCACACCTCCTAGTCAGCAGATCCGCAACCGCAGCTCCCCACCATGGCCGCTCCTCGCAGTAAGGTCTTCTTCGACATCTCAGTTGGCGGTGAGAAGCTCGGAAAGGTTGTCTTCGAGTTGTACAACGATATCGTACCCAAGACCGCCGAGAACTTTCGCGCACTATGTACAGGAGAGAAGGGCGAGGCCAAAGCTGGCGTACCTCTACACTACAAAGGCTCAAGCTTCCACAGAGTCATCAAGAGCTTCATGATTCAGGGCGGTGACTTCACAGCAGGCAATGGCACAGGCGGCGAGAGCATCTATGGAGAGAAGTTCGAGGACGAGAACTTCGAGCTCAAGCATGAGAAGCCGTTCCTGCTTTCGATGGCCAATGCTGGACCAGGCACAAACGGCAGCCAGTTCTTCGTCACAACAGTACCTACACCTCACTTGGATGGCAAGCACGTCGTCTTTGGTGAAGTTGTTGCAGGCAAGAGCATCATCAGACAAATTGAGAATACACCAACTGGAGCCAACGACAAGCCAGAGAAGGATTGCGTGATTGAGGACTGCGGCGAGCTTCCGGCGGACGCAGATATCTCAGAGTTTACCAAGAAGACTGCCGATAGCACTGGTGACGCATATGAGGAATTCCCTGAAGATCAGCTCACGGAGGGTGAGGAATGGACAGGCGCAAAGATTGTCGCGATCGTAGAAGACCTCAAGGCTATGGGTACCACGGCGTTCAAGGCTGGTGATCACACAATCGCACTCGCAAAGTATCAGAAAGCTCTTCGCTACCTGCACGAGTATCCTGCACCACTTGACAACGACCCACCTGAGCTCGGCGGCCAGCTTACCAAGCTGAAGGTCTCACTGCACACAAACAGTTCCCTGATGCAATTCAAGCTCGCCCGTTTCAAGGAGTCTCTCGACTCTGCAGACAAGGCCAGCGTGGTCGAAGGCATTTCGGATGCCGAGACGGGCAAGGCCCTCTTCCGGAAGGCTGTTGCACTTAAGGGCTTAAAGGATGAAGAAGGTGCATTGAAATACTTGGAGCAGGCACAGAAGCTCGTGCCCGGCGATGCAGGCATCAAGAATGAGCTGGCGGCTGTCAAGAAGGCAGCAGCAGACCGGAAGGCGAAGGAGAAGAAGGCTTACTCCAAGGCCTTTGCTTAGAGGAGCAATTCCAAATGCTCCTGGTCTAAAAGCCATCACAGGCTGTCTTCGAATCCAAAAGACATTGAGGAGCACGTGAGCATTATCCGAGCATTTCAGCGTAGCAGTGCTTCAGAATAGACGAGCAATCGACGAAACGAATTGACGACGGTCAAGAGCCACAACTGATGATACTGCGCGACGTAGCACAAAGGCATTGCAGGATTGAAAATTGAACACTCAAGTCTAAGGTGGCCCCATGTCTTGTGCTATTTTATGATTGCCTTGTCGTGCAAAGGATGGAGCACAGCCTCGCGGCACAGTAGGCGGCGCTTCTCAGCTTGTTGCTGCGGTATGGTGAAGAGTGGGCCAGCTGATGAGACGCATTGTATATAGAGCAGAGCCTGAGCAATACTCTAAAGGAATCAAACAAATCCATTAGCCAACTCAGAATGCCTTCAATACTCACTCCCTTCACCCCTATTCATCGCGATACATCTCCAGCCTCATCCGACAAGGCTTCATCTCCGCCACCGGAAGCAGAAATGTCATGGACTCTGACCCTCCCGCCATTGAGATCCGAGAAACATCCTTGGGCATTGCTTGGAAGAGCTCATCCATGTGGTCCGAAGATCGAGGCTAGTTGCGTGGTTCCGAGTGTCTTAATGCTGTCCACGGAGTTGTCTACTCCTGGACAAGCAACTAATGGCAGCAGGACGCGCAGCAGCTCGCAGCACTCTACTTATTCGTCCAGCTCAGACTTGTGAAACCCGCCGACGAGGCGATCAAACAGCTGGTATCACAACCGAGCAATGGCATTCGACGCGCGTAGTGGTTTGTTGATGCGAGGAGCTGAAACTATTGGCGATGGCAGGTTGTCGTCATCGGTCATGTGCACCAGGGTCTTGTCTTCAGGACTGCCTCATTGCTCCTCCCCCTCTGTCTCAATAAACCCAAGCTTGGCCGACACTACGACACATTGCGATTTCTCCTCCTGCCATTGCATTTCGAGATGGCTGCTGTACGGTAGTAGCATTTGCTGGGAACAATTCCCGCTCCGAATCCAGGCTCCGACCAAGCGAGGCGACACACTTCAGGCCGCGATACTAAGCAGGGTTTCCTGTTGTTAGAACCAACTATTGCAATTTGAGTAGTAACACGATCGCATCTCGAGGACTTGGAAGCTCCATGCTGTTGCGTACGACTTTGATAATCTTATGATATGCCGACAGACTCGCTTGTACAACCCAACCTACGGACAATAAGCCCTCAGCACTCGTCCACGCCGCTGATAGCGCAAGAACAGCGTCAGGACGCTCGAGACGCTGCTTCAAGTAGCGTTACGGAGAGAGACGGGAAGAGTCTGAAGCAGAGGTTGTTGGGATTCGCTGGAAAGAAGAAGGACGAAAGGGCAGAATCGACAATGAACACAATTCAATCTCAGGCGGAAGTCGCATCGCCTTCGAAGCAAGCGCAACTCGATCCCAAAGCGTCAGGGCAGGCAACAGCGCTAAGGAACAACCCTTTACAGAACACAATCGCTGCGTCGCCATCACGAGTAAGGTCGAGTTCGCCGCGCCTTCACAGCCCTGCATCCTCAGAAATATTCGAGCGCAACGTCCAAGAACCCATACCAATATCTTCTCTTGGCAAGGATGAGAAGAATCTGGAACAGCATTTACCTGCGCATGTCATAACAGAAGATGCCATTCCTCCCGCGCTGGAAGCCTCTGCCGAAGCGATAACGAACAACCGCCTAAATCCGGACGAGGTAGAGATAGTCACATCAGCATCGCATCAGCCTGCTGCTCAAGTGGTACTCGAGGCTGCAACCAGTCATACGGATTTGACCTCACTGAACTCTCCTCGAAGTGAATTGATAGATCCTACGATAAGCGAACCTCCCTCGAGTTTGCATGCCTCAGGAATTATACCAGGAACTGAAGATGATAACGCCAGCACGTACGCACAACTGGATCCAAATGATGTCAGACGTCTCAGCTTCATCTCATTCAAAGACATTGTTCACAGCGAGCACCAGCAAATGGCTGCTTCCAGCTTAGGCGAAGTTGGCAGCCGGGACAGTCTACATATATCGAATGTACCGGCTTCAATCGGAGAACGTGCAGCGTCGCCTCTAAGATCTCCGCGATCCCCAACTTCAACACATAGTTCGAAAGGAGGTCTCACAACACCCCCACCTGGTACCAATGCCAATCCTCTCGCGGTAAATCCAGAGCAATCTCCTGTGCGCAGCATAGGACTCGGGAGTCCTGGTAATCAGCATGGAGAACTCACGATTGAGACAATGAGGCAGAGCATCCGCAAGACTGCCAGCGGTGATCTTGGTGGAGTGAGGAGCACTGGCATGTCCCCCATCAGCGACGAGAACAGCTTTTCTCCAGCCCCTCGAAGTCGCACGAATTCATAGAGACGAGCCGCTGTTCTACTTCTCGCTCGGAGAATTTCTTTGGAGTCATGTCCACGACAGGAATGGTTCAGATGACGTTGGATGAGGATCTGGTTGCTATCTCGATGAAACGCATTTCTATTTTCGACCCCTTCCCTCTTTCTTCATTTGATCTGGTCTGTGTGATATATCTGTGCGAGAAGTGTCATTCTTCGTGGAGCAGCATGGATATCCCAGTATGGAAGTGATATATCTGTCACGTTGATGTGCGGGAAGGATTTGCGGCTGGACAGCCTGTGAGCTTCACTAGATGTCACACCTCAGATTCTAGTGCTCGCCGTCTTATATGATACCGAGGTGTTTACATGAAGCAAGCAGATCATCACGTTGTTTTCTTCCGACTTGACAGCACCGCTCGTGTAACTGACGTTCGCTCTTATGACGGAGCTTTGGCATAGGATCTTCACAGCAACTGACACTGACTCGACATTCTGCATTCGAGTCATGCATAGATGGTCTTTTCTTCATCACACCTGCCGACCGTAGCGCTTACCATCCCACACGATGAACGAGAGTTGAAACGATAGGGTATACTTCGAAGGTCATGAGGACGTTACCGACAGTCTGGCATGCAGAATTGTGATCAACAGCAGCACAGGCGAAGGTGCTGCTTCTGCTGTGGACTTGCTCGAGACTTGTACCTGGCAGCTCTGCCTAACGCCTCACACGTCACTTGCTCCAGAATGTTTGAATGTTTGTGAGTGGTTCGTAGAAACGAAAGATGAAACTGCCACGCTTCGCGGCAATGGCTCGTGCTCGTGCTCTGTGCTGAGGGGATTGGCGATTGCTTCGAGAACACGAATTTCTGATACTGTGCAACAGTCGAAGGCCTGGAAAAGCTGATACGGCCTCGTGACGCGTGCGAGCGGGCGAGGTTGTTGGGCTGTTACAAAAGTGACAGGGATGTATGCATTCGAGAAAGGGGAGGTGGATGGAAGATAGTGGTTGTGTTCTCGAAGCCAGCACGGCAGACTGTTCCAATGGGAACTGTGAGATGCGTTCCAGTGTTTGAAGTGTTCTCGGACGGCACACAGATGAGATTATTATTGTTGGTTGCCAGTCCAGTCGGCTAGATAGTCGAGGAATTTGTTCATTATTAGTGTTCAAATGCGGTGCAGTAGGTTGTGGATTTGGTGGATTCGGTGCGCTCGGGCTGGCTCAAATCGTGGCAACCTTGAACTTGTGCCTGGCCTGCCTGAACACTCACGTGTCGCCAGGGAAGCGCAAGCGCAACTCTGGTTGGCAAGTGCGAGCGGTGGTCTGTAGTGAGGTCGTTGCTTGAGACATACCACTACATCCTCTAATTGTTTGTCTGGTTGAGGCGCATTGCTGCGTCGTCTCCCCCAATCGGGCAGCGACAGCAAGTGCGCTTTTGGAGTGCGCCTTTGTTCTCGGCTGCTGGGAATACCTGCATTGGCCTGCAGCAAGTAATCAATTGCGCAGCGAAGAGATACGGCTCCCACCACGCATTACGGTAGCGGCATTCACTGCGATATGCGACGCTGTCGCCACGGCCGACGAACTGTCTGGAGTCAGACAAGCAACACCAAGACGACCGCCGCAGGACTGGTTCGAGCGGCGGTGTCGACTTACAGTTATTATCGCTGAGAGCGTGACAACGCACGCTCCGGAGCGGCACTGAAACGGAGACTGGGGAAGTGGAGAGATATCGGACGGCCAGCATATTCATAGCATGGGTGACAAATCCCATCGCAGGCGCTCTGGCGTCTGGAATGGACGAGAAAAGCAGTCCAAGGAGCCTACCATGTACGACGAATGGCTAAATTCCGAGAGGGAAGCACTACAGACGCCTCCAGGAGGCTCATCTCGCGAGCGAACAATCGAACGGAGGCCCAGTAGCACCGCAGTCAGTAGTGCAACCCAGACCATTCGACCGGTAACGCCCGACGACGAACACGCGAGAAGGGGAAATGAGCTTCGTAGTAATGGTGGAGGCCGAAGTCTCGACAGTGGTCGAGCGTCCGAAAGCTCGAACAGCATGAATTACGAGCGAGTCTTCATTCCGCACACGACCACGACCATTGTTGGCGGAGCTGCCGCACGAGACAGCCCGAGCAATTCGACTAGCAGAAGTCGGCGGCGTGGAGAAGACAAGGCCTCTGAACGCGGCTCGACATTGAGTCCGCCGCAGAGCAGAAACGGAAGCGTCAACTTGTCTTCCACTTCCTTCTTGGGCCGAAGCGAAAGCAAGAGCAATGGGCAGCGTACTCACGGCATCATGGAGGATAATGGCAAGGCTTATCGGCCCCGAACGCGTACGTTGGACGAGCACAGGAGAGAAGGCTCGGATCCTTCAATCACGTCCAGTAAGAGCAGAACCAGATTCGGCGGCAGTGGTGTTCAATCTCCAACTTCTTCGCCAGCATACCAGGGCGGAGCAGAATATCTTGCATCTGTGCCTGCGTCAACAGAAGTCCCCTCAGCGCCTTCAGTCTCGTCCTTGGGCTCTCCACGCGAGTCGCCTGCACATACCCCGCAGGGAAATCGTTCGATCTCGCCCATATCCTCCAGCACAGCTGATAGCATCCAGTCGGCACTACCAAGCGCCAATGCGAGGAGGATATTGCACTTGATGAAGACCTTGAATGGGAGGATGAGTGGCAACGTGATTTTCCGCCGTGGCTATGGTAATCCTTGGTCGCAGAGTTATTGCTACATCCACGAGGAGAATGGCAGTCTCATGTACGAATCAAGAGCGAGCGAAGGTGCGCACAAGACGCTTGTGCCAGATCTTAAAGGGTCGCATGTCCGCTCAAACCTGGATGGCGACATGCCCTATCTGGAAGTGACGTTTCCTGACAGGCCTGATGAGGTTCACATCAAGCTTCAAACGCAATCAGACTTCGATGCCTGGTTCGCTGCTTTATTGCATTGGACGCCAAGAGACAACGCCTCCATTTCGAGTGGTGACCACAGACCGGAATCGGCCTCCGACTCCAAAGCATCGTCGATGGTGGAACCTTCAAAACGAAGAGCCTCAGTGAACAACCCTGTAAACAGCACCGGTCGAGATCGGGCAGCGAGCAATAGGAGCCAGAAAAGCGATCGCCGAAAATCTGTAATTGCAGCCGTGGCCAAGGAGAACCCTGTCATCAAAATTGGTAAGATGATTTACTGGGACACGAACATAGGGTATAACAGCACGAGTGCCCTGGGTCAAGTCTCTGCTGGACGACCGAATACGTATCGGATGCAGTCTATGGGCTCGAGGAGGTGGCGGCGGATCAGTGGTCAATTGCGCGAGAACGGCGAGCTGAAGCTGCATTCGGATTCGGACAACTCCCTCATTTCGGTCGTGCAGTTGAGCCAACTAAGCAGGTGTGCGATTCAGAGGCTGGACGCCAGCGTGCTGGACAACGACTTCTGCATTGCGATATACCCGCAGTATACCGCCAGCTACACGAATACACAGCCTGGGTTCATTCGGCCAATCTTTTTGAGCTTGGAGAATCGTGTGTTGTACGAGGTCTGGTTTGTCCTACTTCGTGCTTTTACGATGCCGTCGATCTATGGTCCTCGAATAGAGGCTGGCGAGACCGAAACTGGTAACACGAACGGCAACCAAGACCTTGAGAGTATGATTGCAACAAGCACCACATACACTTTCCGGATGGAGCGGAGTCTCAGCGTGAGAGTTGTCGAAGCCAAGATGCAATCTGCAAACGATAAAGATTCATCCTCCGGTTTCAGCGGTGGTTACAAGTCTAATGCCCCACCTGAGAAGCATGGCTACTACGCTGAAGTTCTACTCGACAACGAAACGAGAGGCAAGACAGTGGTCAAGTTCGAAGGACTAAATCCTCTTTGGGGGGAGAGCTTCGATTTCCAGGATTTGCCACCAGTACTCAACAACGCCAGCGTAATTATCAAGCGTCGCCCACCTGAGCAGGATTTGCCGAAGTCCGAGAGTAAGCACAATGTCCACGTAACCTTTGACCAGCAACAGGGTGGATTCACAAACCTTGCCTTTGACGTCACGTGCGGCAAGGTGGAGATTCAAATGGAGGAACTCGAGCCTGAAAAGGAAATCGAGAAATGGTGGCCCATTGTCAATATGCACGGTCATCGTGTCGGCGAGGTCCTTATCAAGGTGCGAGCCGATGAAGGCATCATTCTCATGGCGCGCGACTACCAAGTACTCAGCGACTTGCTGCATCGCTTTTCGAACGGTTTGACTTTGCAGATTGCACAAATGATACCCCAGGAGCTCAAACGACTCAGTGACAGCTTATTGAACATTTTTCAGGTTTCTGGCAAGGCAGGCGATTGGCTTATGGCATTGGTTGAGGAGGAGATAGATGGCATACACAAGGAGACGCCGATCACTCGCCTTCGGTACAGCAGGCGTGTCGGCTCTGAGAGCAGTAACGATCCTCTTGGAAGTGGTGCGCCGAACAGTGATAGAGAACTCATTGTGCGCGACTTGAACAAGAACGCTGCCTTGGAGGCCAACTTGCTCTTCAGAGGCAATACGTTGCTCACGAAGAGTTTGGATAGTCACATGCGGCGCGTAGGCAAGGAGTATCTGGAAGAGTCGCTGTCGGCAAAGTTGCTTGAGATCAACGAAAAGGATCTTGACTGCGAGGTGGATCCGAACCGAGTCAGCTCGCCCCAGGATGTGGACCGGAATTGGAGAAGGCTTCTGCTATTCACGCAAGAGGTGTGGAAGGGAATCATTGCTAACAAGCAGAGATGCCCCATCGAGCTAAGGATCATTTTCAGACACATTCGCGCATGTGCCGAAGATAAGTACGGCGACTTCTTGCGTAGCGTGAGCTACAGCAGCGTGTCTGGGTTCTTGTTCTTGCGATTCTTCTGCCCGGCAGTCCTCAATCCGAAGCTTTTTGGACTGCTCAATGGTGAGTGCCTTGCGGATCACTTCTCTCACAGCCATTTCTGCTAACACTTATCAGACGATATCAAGCCAAAGGCTCGCCGCACATTCACACTGATTGCCAAGTCACTTCAGACTATGGCAAACATGGCCACTTTCGGTACGAAGGAGCCATGGATGGAACCAATGAATGCTTTCTTGGTGCAAAACCGGGAAGGCTTCAAGTCCTTCATCGATGATGTCTGCTACGTGCCCACGCCAATTTCTGGCAACAACTTTCCCAACTCTGCGAGCTCGCCGACTTGGCCATCCGGAGTCGTCAGCGCTGAACAACACCTAAGCTACACGACGCCGATGACCATCATGCAACGACTACCACCAAGCAGTCGGGAAGGATTTCCGAGCCTTCCATATCTCATCGACCAAGCAAGGGCGTTTGCCGACCTCATCCATCTCTGGCTTGAAGCTACCGCCGCACTTTCGAACAGCAATGATTCTGCTGCGCTTCCAGGCAAGACTCACAGCGATGTTCTTGCTGCTATCAATGCATCGGAAGGAGACCTCAAGGAATTTCATCAACGCTGCGAGGAGCTCAATTCAAGAACGCAGGAATGCTTGAACAGGGCCGAAAGAGCTGAGCGGCCTGATAGTCCTGGATCTTTCCAATGGGAAGATGTCATCAACCAGCTGCAAAAGACTCAGATCCGTGGGCAACCCAGCAAGCTCGGTCAGGATCCATCTGCGTTCGACATCCTTGCTGATAGAATCGCAAGTGACCCTTCCATCTTGCCAGATGATGCCAATCCTGCGATTGAAGCAACATTGGCGCAACTGCGAGGTTCGGTAGACACGGACGAAGACCACATGTCGGAAAGATATGGCGACCAGTACATGACTACCTTGGAGTCCGCAGTGATCAACATGCCACGCTCACAAAGCGAGTATGGTCAGCGACCTGGTTCTCACAGCTTGGGTAGCAGTTTCCAGGGCAGCGTTGGCGGTAACTACCCACAAAGCCTGAGCTCGCCGCTTGCATCAGCGAGCGCAAGCATGAGCAATGTGTCAAGTGCTGTCAGTAGCGATACTGAGCATCAGACTACAGCATTGCCAAGCTACGAAAAGGAAGTCAAGCATCGAGAGCGACGAGATGCAGCGCGCCTGCAGATTCAGCAGCAGATGGAAGCGGCTCGCATCAAAGAAAAGGAGAAGGAGCGCAAGAAGAACAAGCTCTTGCCACCTGCATTACGAAAGAGGAGGGAGAAAGGAGAGATTCCCTCGAGAAGTGCTAACAGCACGCCACTCGAAGAGAAGAACATGATCTGATGATGCTTTTGAAGAACTGGTGATACCAATTGATGACGAGATTCCCCATTTTTGTTACACCACAGCGAGAATGTAGCTTCTCTTGTCCGCCAACGGAAAAGTATACCGGGCTGGGCTTATGAGTTTTGTTTGTCTTGAAAGCGAGCGACGAGGCTAGAGTGTGAGGTGGAGGCATGAGAGCCAGGCTGTTACGAATGACTTTTTCCTTTTTGTCTGAACTTGTTTCGGGTACGAGCGATTATTCTTCTCTCACGAGAGAAAGAGATCTGGGCGGCATTGATATCTACGGGACTAGATTTCTCGCAACTCTTGTGGATATCTAGGTCGAAGACAGTATGCTAGAGTATCTTATGATGAACATTGTCCAAGCCAGTCTCTGACCGAGACAGCCAGAGCCGACAGCTGCCTTCCACGCGACATTGCGTATTGAACCATGCTACGAACGGAAAGAGCTTTGGGAAGAATCTCGGTGTAGCGGATTGCCTCGATGCGGGGGTCTTGACGGACGTCACGATCAACTTTCGCAGCAGCCACAGCAAAGGCCCAAGTACTACTGAAGATGGCAGCTTCCATACCAAAACATCACTTCGCCCTTTCAAGGATATTGCAGGGGTCACAATAAGTCATTCGCACCGATTCTTCAACTCAAGCTGCTCGCAAGACCAAGAGACTACCAACCATAATGTCTTCAGAAGAGATCAAGCCGTTCAAAGTCGACATCCCTCAAGATGAGGTCGACAGACTGAAAAGGAAGCTGAAAGATACTCGTCTACCTCCCAGAGAAATTGTACCTAATGCCGGCTCAAACTATGGTCCTACATACGAGTGGTGCAAGAGTCTGTATGAGGCATGGACCAACGATTTCGACTGGTACGAGCATCAGGATATCATCAATTCTGCACCTCACTACATGACACAAGTCGAAGATGTCAACATCCATTTCGTCCATGCGCGTTCGAAGAGGAGTGATGCAATCCCTTTGATTATGGTTCATGGTTGGCCTGGATCATTCTACGAGTTCTCGAGGGTTTGGAATCGGTTGGCGAGTCCTGAGGATGAGAGTCAGCCTGCTTTTCATGTTGGTATGCAAAACCTCTGTACTAGACCTGCTGCTTGCTATTCACTAACACGGAGATGTCATTAGTCGTCCCCTCGATGCCCGGCTACGGCTTCTCGTCCTGGCCTCCCAAAGCCGGCTGGACTCTCCAAGACAACGCCCGAATCTTCAACACTCTCATGCACCGTCTAGGTTACCCAAAATACTACATTCAAGCGGGCGACTGGGCCCACTGGATCGGTCGCGAACTCGGCAGCAAATACACAGATTCCTGCAAACTCATCCATTTCAACTTCGCTCCCTCCCCCTTACCAGAAGGCGTGGAATACACCCAACGCGAGTCCGAAGTGCAATCGCGTGTAGATGACTGGTTAGAAAACCACATGGGCTACGCAATCTGTATGCGCACTCGACCCCACACAATAGGTTTCGGTTTCAACGACAATCCGATGGGGATCTTGACCTGGGTCGGCGAGAAATACAACGAGGCTGCTGACCCCAAGAAGGCGAAAGATAGGGATTGGATTCAGAAAATTTTGGCGACTGCGAGTATTTATTATTTTACAGATACGATTATGCCGAGTATGCTTTGTTATTATGAAAATGTTAGACATGAGAATTTTGCGAGTTTTGCGATGGAGGAACATAATAGGATTTCTGTGCCGTTTGGGTATACGAGTTTTTATTGGGATACCGAGCCGAGTTCTAAGAGGGCTGTGGAGAGGACGGGGAATTTGGTGTTTTATCGAGGTGGGTCTTTTCTTGATTTGTGTTGCTTGTGGTGCTGACTTTTGGTGATTGTAGAACGTAACGATGGAGGTCATTATGCTGCATTGGAGGATCCAGAGGGTATCATTGAGGACGTTCGAGAGCTTGCTGCGAAGCACTGGCCGAAGACGTAGTACGGAAGCAGGCGCTTCAGATGTGCTCTGAAATCAGTCCTTACTAAAGTTCTTGTGCACGAGCGCTGCCAGTCTCTCACCCTCTCCAAGATTGCGAATCAAAGACAGCCCCATAGGCTGGTACACCCCGACTCTCCATGGCATACACAATCTGTTGTGTAAGCCTCCTATTGCTGATCACGCACACAGCTTCAGCAGCACTTTCGGTATACAATTTCCAGACCAAAAGCGCCATATCAGGTTTACCCATAGTTCTCGTATCGTGAATTACAGCTTCTGGATCCGCTTCGAAGACAGCGCTTACAGTATCTTCCCCAAAGGTTTTCTCGGGGTGTGGTGCAGTCCATAAAACCCGACATGGGATCCTAATTCTCTTCGCAGCACTGGTAGACAGAGTCATCGCCTCCATCCAGCCATGGACGAGGGTCGCAAAGAGTCTGGCATGGTGTTGTCGTCACCGACGGAAGGCCTCGGCATCGTTACCCTCAGCCTTCCGCTAAAGCGAAACGCATTGAGCCAGGACATAATTGAAGAGCTGCTTACAGCACTCGGCGCATTGTCCAGAGATAGGCTGGTCCGTGTGATCGTCCTCACAGCGTTGGAGAATCGCCATTGTGGTACGTCTCTCGAATTTGCAAGCTCTCCATCTACTTGGTGGGCATATGCTGACATGGAGTAACAGCTGGCGCAGACCTGAACGAACTGGCTGCTCTATCGACAGCAGCAGCATTTCAAAATGGCTGGCTGAACGATTTGGAGGTGGCTTTCGCAAACGTGCGGAAGCCAATCGTCGCCGCTGTTCGAGGGTTTGCGGTGAGAGGAAACTGCGAAGCTTAATGGCCGACCAACCTAGTGAGTGCAGCAGCCACGCTGATAGACGACATGAGTGCGATGTGATCATAGCGGCCTCGAACGCATGCTTCGGACTGCCCGAAATCAAGCTTTCTACCATACCAGGTGCTGGAGGTACACAGCGCCTGGCTAGAAGTGTCGTCAAGCATAAGGTATGTACCCAAGGCTTGCCGTTTGTACCGCATCTGACAGCTTTCAAAGGCTATGGAGCTTGTGTTGACTGGCACCTCTGTATCAGCGTTGGAGCTGGAGCGTCCCGGTGCTATCATTAAGACGTGTGCCGCGAAAGAGGTTTTCAGAGAGGCCTGCACTATAGCCCGGAGCATTGCAAGATTCTCTGCACCCACGATAGGCCTTGCTAAGCAAGCTGTGAGGGCCACAGAGAGTGCCACACTACAAGGTGGCCTGGAGCTCGAAAAGGCTCTCTACTACAGCAGTTTCTCTTTCACGGACTGCAATGAGGGAGTTCGAGCATTCCTGGGATACGCGCTCCCACTTGGCGTGATGTATGATAGCCCAGCCGGCCTTCGGCGATTCCAGCGAAGACATATGATACTGAAGCTGTGCCACTTTTCCTTTGCCGTGCAATCTTTCTTCCAACGTCCAGAAGTATGTCGAACGTCTTGCTAATGGGGGATAGAGCGATTGAGAAGCCCTTCCGTCCAAGATCTTTGCGTTTCTCAGCTGCATACGATGTCTTGACATCCATTATGCGGCGCTTGTTCCTAGATGCGTCTCTCACCGATCGTAGCGATGGCACTATGTGATGAGCGATGGACGAGATCTTCTCTTGCCGTGGCGCGTGTTGGTTAGCTCGTCGTCATTGGGGGTCGTAAACGATGCATCTCTATCACCAGCGATACCGCCCCATCCAGAACATTCAACCCTGCTTCCCTGTAAGTAATCGGTATTCATCACTCACGTAGTATTCGCCGAAGATATCCGTTAAAGCAGACCGAATGCATTGCTGCGGTCGTTGCTCAGCGAGCTCATCAAAACCCGACGGGATGTCGTGGAACAGCCAAGAGTGTCGTTCAAAAGTCGTTGCACAAGCTTTGTCACCCTTGCTCTTCGATGTCGCCATGCTCCTTGTCTTACCAAAAGTCAACTTTGCTTCTAACTTCACCTCTGCTCAAAATGCCACATCCACTAATGTCTCAAGACCATTAGCAGGGAATTGATGGGAGCAGAAATGCAGAGAATGACATACATCGCAATGGCTCGTACCCTTTCGGCCTATGAAGAACTTGGCCGGCCTATCTTGTTAGTTCGGCATAGTTTTCCGCGAAGCTTGCAGCAACCGGCAGTTGGATTACCTTGGCAACTTACAGCCTGTAAGCATCACCACACACAACCATTCACAGACTGCGTTCAGAGGCAACTGTGACGGCTTCAGCTGTGATGTGCCCAGCACGCCCTGCTTAGTTGGAGGATGGCATCCTCCGAATGCGGAGAGCCATGATTTCTTTGGTGAAGTATCTTCGCACAGTTCGGAAGCCCCTCCTATCAATCTGCACCACTCTCGTTTCCGATGATTACTAGTGTGTCAGGCAGTCGACTTCTTTAATATGTTCGAGGCCATCGAAGAGCAGGAGCCTTCATGCAAGACAGAACATCGACTCAAGCTCGGCGCTGGCAGCGGTAAGTCCAGTATCATCTCCCGGGACGATCTGGACATTGAGCAAGCATCATTCCAGGACAAAGATGAGCCATTGCCACAGGAAACTACCAGGCCGACACCTTCCCTGGACCTGAAGAAGACAGCGAGCAATGCCTTGAGCAAAGTCGCTTCACGACTCACGACGAGATCGATCACCAATCCTCCGCCACCGCCGGATGGAGGTCTGAAAGCATGGACGCAAGTCGCAATGGGATGGCTTGTGATTTTCACGACATGGGGTTGGGTCAATAGCTACGGCGCCTTTCAAAGCTATTATACGCTCAATTTAGGTGTTTCTGCTTCAACTGTTTCGTGGATAGGCAGTGTCCAGAACTTCCTTACGTTCGTAGTCGGTGCTTTCAGTGGGCGATTACTGGATGCAGGCTTTTTCCTTCCAACCCTCATTGTTGGTGCGACTATTCACATCCTTGGCATATTCTTCATGAGTCTATCTACGAAGTACTGGCAATTGATGATCACTCAAGGTTTGAAGTACAACCCAATAGCCTCGAAGCTGCTCTGACATGTCACAGGCATTATGACTGGACTTGGCGGCGGTCTCTTCTTCACGCCGAGCATGGGACTTATTGGAACATACTTTTCCACTAGAAGAGCCATGGCCATTGGCATCGTGACTACTGGTAATTCTGCAGGCGGCATGATTTACCCCATGATGGTTCAGCAACTGCTGCCAAAATTAGGCTTCGCATGGACAACCCGCGTGATAGGATTTCTGAACCTTGCCCTCCTACTTGTTGTCTTTGCGTTCATGAGGCCGAGGTATGTTAGATGCCAGCTTGCCGTTCCCGCAGCACACAAGTCATGTCTTCCTGCTTGGAGTACATACTGACCCCTCGTAGACTTCCTCCTAGAAAATCTGGCCCATTGGTGGACTTCTCTGCATTTAAGGAACCAACTTACGCCTTATTCGTTGCCGGCCTTTTCTTCGTCATATGGGCCATCTACTATACATTCTACTACCTCTCATCGTATGGCAACGAGGTCATCGGCCTACCGTTCACCACCGCCACAACGCTCACCATTATCATTAACGGCGCCGGCATGCCTGCCAGAGTGATCCCTCCATACTTTGCGGACAGATTTGGCCAGCTCAATGTTGTCACTCCGATCCTGTTCGCACTTACTGTGGTTGCTTTCTGCTGGATCGCAGTGGACTCTTCGGCTGGAGTATATACGTACACTGTCTTCTACGGAATCTGGTCTGCTGCCTTTCAGTGTCTTCTACCAAGCACTGTCGCGAGTATAACACCTGATATGAGCATGTTTGGGACAAGGCTTGGAATGGCGTTTGGTACGCTCTCCTTTGCAGCGCTCACAGGGCCACCGATCGGCGGAGCTCTCCAAAGTGCAATGGGAGGCAGATATCTTGGCGGTCAGCTCTGGGCAGCAGTGTCCACTGGCATCTGCTTTGGTCTAGTCGCCGCTTCGAGAGTCAGCAAAGCCGGGTGGAAGCTGCAAGCCAGAGCATAGATTTCGAAGTGGCATGTTGAGCGGATTGCAACAGCTTGGAATAACGTGCGAGTTGGAACAAGTCGTGATTCGATGTTTCGAGAATTAGCAAGTTGCATTTGGACAGCGGCAAAGCACTTGGTCGGCGTTCAATGGTAGCATGATATCCGCCAGGAAGTTCTATTTTCACAAAATGCATCATCATCATCAGTTTGCTGTCGAGAGCCCTATTGCCTGGTCCCGTGACACTCAAGGTGGGGTCCGTGTCTCATGCCTGCCATCTCAAACTTTCGCTCAGCCCCTTTCCTTCTACACTATGTCCATCACATTATCGCCATCAGCGAGCGTCTCCAAGCATCACGCATAGCTGCTGCATCGAACCTGGCCATTGAGAAGCTATTTTCATGGCGAGCATGATTCTCTTTTCCGACAATGGACCGCCGCCACTCCTGGCTTCCTGAAAGCAGTTCCGCTATAGTGATAGCTCATGTCTCAACACAATCTACGCCCGATCTTCAGCACACATGCAGATGAAGATGTTGAATTCGTTTGGGTGTCACAGAAGCGCCGCAGGGCTTGCGAGAGCTGGTGCGATTGGGTTCGAGGCTGTCAACTTGGCGGTTGTGTCGCTCATCACGAGATTCTGGCATTTTTAAGTGGCGTACCACGGAAATACTGCCCAGCTTCAGCGAATAGACAACTCGATTCCAGGACACCGCAGCTCATGGGGTTCTGGCCCCATGCCTATCGCCTGCACTTCTGCAGCCTCCCAGGACACGTAGCGAGCTCGCCGTGAGAGAGCTTGCTAGCTGAAGCTGCGCGGAGTTTCGTCTTTGAGATATGCAGTCCGTTATGGTGAGCTACGGATAGGTCGCTGGACTGCAGCTCAAATTTCGAAAAGTTGAGCGCTGGCGTAAAGAGCTGCTTGACCGAAGAAACTGACTTGCTTCCCTCTCCCTCTCCAGCTCTTTTCTGCTCTCTATGCGACCTTTGACAGTTCATAGCAATTGCCACCATGGACCCGGAGAAGCTGCCACAAACAACTGCAGTGTCGGCGTCTGGGCCTCCGCATGATCTGGACCAGGCGCATGGCTACCTGCAAACTCATGCCGAAGCTGATGTCCTCGACTCTGACATTGATAGGATCACACGCAAGGTGGACTGGGTTATCATCCCGCTACTGTTTCTGTGCTTTGGCATCCAAGGCATGGACAAGCAAGTCATCAGCGTGAGTTGCTACGATGCTACGACTCAAGTTCCGAGCTGACCAGAAGACCATAGTACGCTGCTGTCATGGGATTACAGAAAGACCTCAAGTTGCAAGGTGAAGACTACTCTAATGCAGCCTCGGCGCTCTTTATCGCCTCACTGGTATTCGAGTTCCCGAATATTTACATCATCAATAAAGTCCCGCCGGCGAAATGGCTAGCCGGAAATTGTGTCCTGTGGGGAGTCGCAACTGCTTGCATGGCGGCAACTCACAATGCCAAGTCACTCATAGCATGTCGTGTGTTCATTGGGATCTTTGTAAGTGGCCTGATCAGATGTGCATGACGGCCAATGACATTTTTGTAGGAAGCTGCAGTCTACCCGGCGACGGCTTTGATTATTGGGCAATACTATCGCAAAGACAAGTCCGGAGTCAGATTCATGTTCATGGTAGGGAATATCTGCCAACAGAATTCGTACTTGGTGTCAGCTGCTGATCTCGCACCTGTGATGGTAGGATGTGTCTATAGGAGCCACTATTATCATCGGCGCGCTGCTGTCGTATGGCTTCCAACATGTCCACGGTGCAGCACTAGCGGGCTGGAGGATCTTGTGTCTTCTGCTTGGTCTACTCAGCTCGGCCCTTGGCTTTGTGCTGTGGATATTTCTGCCAGGTACACCAATGAAGGCACGATTCCTAACCGAGACGGAGAAGGTCATCTTGCTCCGACATATATCTGTAAGACGAGTGCTAGGCTGTGCGCGTCCTACTGATCAGATCTGGTGCTGACATCTCCCGTTCTTGCTGCAGGTAAACAAAACCGGTGTCAGAAGCACGACTTTCAAAACCAAGCATTTGCTGGAGATCATCTTGGACCCGCAAGTCTGGATGTTCACCATTCTCAATACTGCTGGCATGATTTGCACCGGGTTCACACTCAGCTATGTGCCACAGATCATCGCCACTTTCGGATTCTCCAAGCCAAACTCAGCACTCCTTTCTGCTCCAGGCGGACTGGTGTCCATGATCACGAACTTAGTAGTGGGAACGCTTCTGAACACGCGCCTACATCGTGCGGCTGTGGTTAGCGTGCCCTTCGCTCTCACCTTCGTGGCTGGACGCCTCCTGACTTTTGCACCAAGATCGAATAGGGCCGCATCACTAGCTGGAGTCTATCTCGTCAACTGTGGTCCAGTGACTTTCATTGCGATCTATCACTGGGTATCAGCCAATGTTGCTGGACACACAAAACGTCCCGCGGTCATGGCCATTGTTACAGCTGGGTTCTGTGCAGGCAGCCTGATCGGACCGCAGACTTTCCGAGCTCACGAAGCCCCAGAGTACAGGTCCGCCAAGATTACGCTCCTTTCCACTCAAGCGGCGATGCTGGTGCTCACACTGGCGATGGGCCTGTACTATTGGGCAATCAACAAGTCCAGAGATTCCAAGTACGGCAAGAGTGGGTTGCTTTCTGGTGCTGAAGCAGACCTAAGTATCTGGGAGAACTTGACAGACAGGGAAAGACACAGCTTCCGCTACATGCCATGAGCTGACATCTTTCGTCACCGCCAGCTGGCTGCTCATCGATTTCAGTATCTTTGAGTGTCGTACGGGTGCTCTGCTGAACAGCTGACGACCTCTGCAACTCATTTCAGCACAGGTGTTAGACAGCTCTTTGTTCATCTCGGTTCCTGAGTGTAAACGGTATGACGACGACGCCTGGGCTCACATTTGAGTGTACCGAGACTTGTGTAGCTACAACCCCACAAGTGTCTTATGCAGGGGCACATAAAGAAGCGGCTTTGGTGAAACCAACGAATCTGCTGACTTCGCCCAATCATGGTACAGCAGGTTACGAACAAAACGCCCAAAGATCACAGAAACAAGTGTGTTCATCCGCTTTCATTGCGTATTCGCTCTCACAGCACAAGAGCTCATGCTAGCAACGATGATGATTCGTGGAATGACGAATACCAACACGGCGGCAGGTACAAACCAATATTGCTCAAACGATGGCGTACTATGGTGCTGCGATTCTCCTTCTTGAGAAAAGCTTGGAAAAGATCTAGTCAGTCAGAATCAGACCTCAGGTGGTATATGTACTTCATGGTGCTGCGATCCAGTTTTCCGCTCAAAACTTCACCTCACACACTCGTTATTGCATAGATGTTCATCACGATGGCAGGAGTAAAAGGACTGATCGCTTTTCTGCTCATGACAACGGCCCTTGCCTCACCTCACCCAGCTCTGATCGCAAGGCAGAATACCGGGACTTGCGCCGTCCCGACATGCGCTGCAACAGGACGTCCAGAGATCCAAGAAGGAGCTGCTTGCTTGTGCTCAGCGGAAGCCTCGTTCAGCAACTCGGTCTGCAATGGCCACCCTCCATTGACCTCCGCCTTCACTACGGTTCCGAGGACTGTGTGAGTCATGTTCACTTTTCTGTATATCAGTTGGAGAATTGACTAAGTAGTAAAGAACCTCAACGACAGTGAGTTGGATTACAAAACCGGCTACCACCGAATACACCACTCCTCCCTATACAAGGACCATCCGTCGGTAAGCGCATCGAGATAGAAGAGCAAGCAGTCATCACTGACCTTCTCCTAGATCTACTTCAGTTGACGTTACATCGTGATATGCCCCACAGATATTATTGTACCGATCTTGTAACTGACTAATCTAGCACCATCACCAACAATGTCACGTCTGTCAGCGGAACAATCACTACGACCGTTGCCTTCGAAACGGTCACAAGCTTCACGTACGATACCGACCGACATCTTTTCGCGGTCACGCTGACATAAGGCAGTACCATCACACAATCCACATGCAGAAACTCACCAGGCACTGGCGATGCGTCCATTCCCGAAATCACGCCGCCTCCAACCACAAATCCTGCTCTCATGAGGAGGCAAGGCTACAATTGTTCCCCATCTTCCTCCTGGTATGTGAGCTATAGCTCCGAGCATGGCGCTGGAGCAGTCAGATCTGCATGCAGCTGTCTGCGAGACGGCAACCAATCGACCGAAACAACCATCGTTACTCGCTACTCCACTACAATCGCCAGCACAAGGACACGTAGATCAACAGTAAGCAAAAAGAAAAATACAAACGCCTTACATTCACCCTCATCCTAACAAAATCAACCTAGTCACGAACTGGTACCTTGACTACACGATCAACAATCCTCACTACCACAACATCCACCCAAGGCTCTACAATTCTCTCCACGGAGACAAGTATAACTACAGTATGATCGACCCAAAAGTCACTTTGACCTCTCTTTCACTAATCGTAATCTACACAGGTCCCAGCCGTCATCCCAGTCACAGGAACCACAACCATCACCAGCACAATCACAACCCAAATCCCAATCAGCGCTCCATCCTCTTTCAGACTCTACTACAACCTCAACGGCGGCCGTCAATACGCTGTCGCGGCTCGACGTCCTGGTCAGGACGATGATCAAGATACCCGCTTCCTCTCTTCCACTCCTTCCAACGGCGACACTTTCACCCTCGACACCAGTGGCCGCATTATCGATACTCAGGGATCGAATGCTATTGCTGTCGCTACTGATGAAGCTCCATACAAGTACCTCTATCTCGATCGAGATATAAATAACCATGGACCTAATGTTCCGACGTGTACTTGGTGTAATGGGCCTTTGAGTTGTGATTATCCTGATAGCGGGAACGGGAACTCGACTTCTGGGAATAACTCTACGAATTTTTATAGTTGTGGTGGAGGGTTTCTTGTTTTGTCGGAGAGTAATGCTTGGGTTGAGGGGAGTAGTTGTCAGAGGGTTACGATTCGTTTGGAGGTTGCTAGTGGTGGTGCGGGGACCACGACTGAGAATCCGGATGCTACAACGACCACTGATGATAGCACGACTACCACGCAGCCAACCTCAGATGCTACTACTACTACTCCGAGCGACGCTACGACCACAGAGCCGACTTCCGACGCTGCGACTACTTCGGACTCTGCAACTACCACTGATGATAGTGCGTCCACCACGGAGCCGACCGCTGAGCCTACTGATAATCCTCCACTGCTGAGGAAGTATGGTTTCTTGGGCTGATAACTAATGACACGGAATTGGAACCGAAAAGTAACGAAGATGGCAGTACATGATGGTGACCAAGGACAGGTATGGATCGGCGTTAAATCAAATGGCAGATATAATTTCAAAGCCAAAAAGAAAAACATCTTCATATCTCTTAAATCAAAAGAAAAGAATTTGGCAAAAAAGGGTTTGTTTTCTTCGATTCATCGACATGTCTCGGCTCGGAATAGCCCATGTCCTGTGAGGTACTCTTGAAATGGCCAGCATCATCCGAATCCAAGAAAAGAGTAAAATAGAGATGCTGATCTGGAAGTTGCTGAAACGTCCCGAAACTTCCTTGGAGAAAGTGTCGAGTCCTCTCTAAGATCGACTGCGGCTGGGATGACGCATGGGAAAGCTCTCGCGTGGTAGTCGGCCTGTGGGTAAAGATCGCGCATGCTGGCGGCCACGTGAATATCGAGTACTTTCGCATCATATACATGAATCCATGGCATCATCAAGTCGGGAGTTAGGATGAATGGAAAGATGCGTTACTTGTTGAAAATTCTTCTTAATTCGTTCTCGTCCAATGAGATTACAAGTCTTGACATGACCGGTCGTAAAACTAATATACAAATAGTGATATCTGTCACAGATGAGAGATACGAAAGTATTCCACTTTCCGTCTCGAGCGGTGTTCGATGCTGCTGAAAAGCATCCAGTACAAAGTCCAGGGTTCTGTTTCCCCTGCAACACAACAGCGAGGCATTTTCTTAGACAATGCTCTGTTGTCTCTGGTGCTCGAGACGTTCCTGGATTGTTCTCTTTGGGTTGATCAGCTTCTTGAGGCCCAGCCATGGAGTGTTGACTGGTGTCTCGCCAGTGAAGATAAAGATATCGTAAAGGAAGGCGCCGACCACGGCACCGCAGAACGGTGCGACGATAGGCACCCAGAAGTAGTAGCCGCCAGCAGACCAGACACCGCTGTAGCCGAGAGCGGCAATCATGACACGTGGACCGAGGTCACGGGCTGGGTTGATGGCGAAGCCGGTTTGCCAGCCGAAGGCAGTGGCAATACCCATCTGATTACAGTATTAGTACGCGTTCGTGCGACCACGTAGTGATTCGAGACTTACCATAACAAAGAATAGTCCAAGTGGGAACCAGGCGCCGCTAGCAACGAACTTGCCCTTGTTCGAGTCATCCTTCAATGTCCAGATGAGGAAGACGAGAAGAGCGCTGCCGATGAATTGATCAAAGAATTGGCTGGCCTTGGTGAGGTCGGATGCTGGGAAGGTAGCGAAGATGCCGGCCGTGCCAGTGGGGTTGGTTGCTGATGCAACAGATCGAATACCTTGACCTTCGTATTGGTTGATGCCGTTGATGTAGTTTCCATAGACGACACCTGCAGCGACGAATGCGCCGAGGAACTCAGCAGCCCAGTACATAGGGAGTCGTCGCCATGGAAGCTTGCGGAAGATGCAAGATGCGAGACAGATGGCAGGGTTCAAGAAGGCACCAGAATCACCAGCAACATAGACACCCAACATGAGTCCGAGACCCCATGCCCAGCTGATGGTGTCCCAAGCGCCGAAGCCTCCACCGCCAGGCGAAGATGCGCGCACTGCATCTGTACCACTAAGCAGAGTCTGTGCGATAGCAGCGTCACCTAGGAATTGTTAGTCACTGCTAAAGCCATGGCGTATTGGCAATGCATACCGAAAAGAACGAGAATGAAAGTTCCCCAAAACTCAGCGATTGGCTCCTTGAGGGCAATCTTGACCTTTGGCCAAAACAGGTGGTTGTGTCCAGCGTGATCGAGTTCTTCGTCCAGAGTGGCCATTGGCTGAAGACCCATCCATGCTCGTGGCGATTGCAGCGTGGAAGAGGCCTTCTTCTTCAGTCCGTGTCCATGTGGGTGCTTGTGTCCACCATCCGCGGTGAACATGTTCTGCTGAGGCGGAGAATCAGTGTTCTCGAGATGTGCCATCGATGGAGCCGTTGGGGACTGGAGGCTATCCTTGTGATCCTTGTCTGACCACTCCTCAGAGCTGGAGTGGTTCAGCGGGTGCTGAGCGTGGACTGCAGCATTGGGAAGCGTCTCCAGCGCGCGCTGGGTGTTGATGGGTTGTGTTGCCATGGTGCTCGTGTATCCTGATGGTATACGGACTGGTTCCAACATACAAGACCTACTCCGGGCGAGAAGACTCAAAGATCATATAAGAACAGCACCTTCTTAAGAGAGGTGTGTTAAGAAAGTGTGCTGGATCAGGAACAGGGACGGATGGCTTGAAGGGACCGACTTTTAACATATGAACCACGAGTACTGTACGATAGCTTCTCCCAGCCTTTAGGTGGAGATAGTTGAGCTCCTACGCCCAAGATCAGTAGATGGCTCTGATCCCTTGCTCAATGCGAGCAGGTCGCGACTCAGGCAGGAAGTTTTGCTCAGCGAACGATGCTGCTGAGATCGAGAAGATTACCGCGAAATCGGTCGATGGGTGTAATTGCTCTCATGCAGGAACAACAGCAGGCGCTGAGGCCAATGCCTGATGATGCGCCGCTGACTGGAGGACGCAAGCGGCTCTGCAGCCATCGACGACGACCACATCCAGGAACGAGCAAGGAACGACTCGGTGCAGTGTAGATAGGCTTTTTCTGCTGCACCAAACCAACCACGAACGACTCTGACCCGGCATACGGTTCAGCCTCCCGAGCGGGGCTTGGGAATCCCAAACTTTATACCGAGAGGCTCGAGTCAGGCCGTGCAGCATTGGGGACCAGGTCTAGGTCGAATTGGTGTAGCTTGGTGAGCAGTTGGGTAGCAATTAGAAGCCGATACCTCTGGAGCTGTATTTTCGAGCAATCATGCTTTTGAGGTTGAAGTATGCAGAGTCAGGCTGAGAAAGGCAACGTTCATGTGAAGCTCAACCGTTCAGCAAGGAAAACCTGGCTGGAGTGTCACGGGCTTTGGTACAACGACAGTCGCGCGATGTTGTGCTTTCCTGTGCGTGAACATGTTCGCCAGCGCATACTGCAGCAATGTCAGCACTCTTTGAAGGTCAAATGGACATTTGCGAAGATGTTGGTGGTGTTGTTGCTCGCCTTTTCGCGATCGTAGATGGCTGGTCCTCCAACGTCACGATCGTCATTGGCTGCTGCGAGTAGCTGAGTCGCGTGGATGTTGCTAAGTCATGGCTCAGGTGACGAAATGGCTGCTTTGCATCGAGAATGCCGACTCTGCGGTGCTGCCGGTGCTTCAGCCGTACTTATCTGGACACACGAGACAGGAACGTGCCGAGGAGGGACGGTGATGGAGGAGAGCGGAGCGGAGCGAAAAGGGACAGAGGTGTCGGAGACGGGCAGGGCGCCCTAGTTCGACCACCCCACTTTGATGACGTTGGCGGCTCTTTGCTAGCAATTGAAGGTGGTAACTCAATATGTATCGAATATTGATGCCTGCCACTTTCGGCATGGCGCGTTTCGCGTGTCGCGTGTCGCGTGTCGCGTCGCGCCCAGGCTCCAACTCCACCACAACAGTGCAGAGCTCGAACTGCTCATATGCAACGACAAAGGCACGACCCCTCGACTCTTCCACGAGCGAGCATTGCCACTCGAGGTTCCCTCAGCTCGAACAAGAGACCGATCACCAACCGCCAGCAGCGTCAACATATATAGCAATCCATAAAGCCGAACATACGCGACTCTTCCAGGCCAATGTCGCGTCGCATTGCTTCACTCTGGACTGAGATCGGCTGGTAGCATTGACGGCTGGACCTCTTACCGCCATGTATCTTCCACGCTCCCAGATATCGCAGCTGTACGCCTACCTAGAACGGACCGCACACCCTAGCAAGAACAATGCAGTCATCTTGACTTCTCTATCCGTTGACAGCATATGTGCTTTGCGGATATTGGAAAGTCTCTTCAAACGCGACTGTATCGGATACCACACTGTCCCAGTATCTGGATATGCAGAACTACAAGAGAAAGGAGCGGCGAGTGCGCGACGTTTGATGCGACAGAATGGAGGCGAAGGTGGTGTCATCATATGTCTCGGCCTCGGAGGAGCAGTTGCGCTTGGGGAGATCCTTGGTCTCGATGGAAGCATAGACGGTGCTGAGGCAGGCGCAGAGAGCACGCAAGACCATGGTGTTGAGGTCTGGGTCATCGACTCGCACCGCCCACTGAATCTCGAGAATGTGTTTGGCGGCGATGCTGCCTCTGCCACCAATGATCAGAACACGTCGCGGCAACCTGGTGTGACTGAAGGCCGGATTAATCCTGGCTATAAATCTGGAAAGGGCGGCGTCATTGTATGGGATGATGGCGACTTGGAAGCTGAGCTGCGAGCTGAGAAAGAAGCCTACTTTGCACTGCAAGGCATGCCAGAAATCACCGAAGACGACCTTGCGCTTGACGATGGAGGAGACGACGAAGAATATGGTGAGGAGCCAGACGAGGAAGGAGACCAAGAAGACGCGTCCTCAAGTAGCGGACACAAGCGCAAGCGTGGTGCAGATTCCGACGACGAGGATGAGCTGTCTGACTCCGACTTGGAACGCGGTCGTGCACACAGAAGACGACGTAGCAATTCGAGCACCTCAATACCGATACCTTCCTCGCCTGGAGGTAACCCATTATCAGCACAAGTCGATATGGCATCGACACCTCCACCAATGCCATCATCCCCACCCAAGAGAAAGGAGCCTTCTGCCAAGCAAATGCGAAAGCAGCTTCTGAAACTACGACGGAAGCACGAAGCAACACTTGACAGGTACTACGACCTTGGTACAAGCAGCGCTGAACCAGTCAGCAGCATGGCGTACTCTCTGGCGTCCGAACTTGGTCGCGAAGACAACGACATGTTATGGCTTGCCTGTGTTGGTATCTGCTCACTTCAGATATTGCCTTCTGGCTCATCTACCAGAATAAAGCATGTGCGGGAGCTTCTTCAAGATGAGGTTAGACGTCTGAACCCGATTCCTGAATCGGAGCTTCGAGCAACGCAAAGTGCAGAGGCACGCATTCCCACACGAGCGCGTAGCTCCGATGACCACAGCATTCAGCTATCGCCAGAGCCACGGTTCATGATGATCCGACACTGGAGTCTGTATGACTCCATGCAGCACTCAACGTACCTGGCCACCAGACTCCACTTGTGGAATGAGAATGGCAAGAAGCGCCTCGCCAAGCTTCTTGCCAAGATGGGTATCAGTCTGCAAGAAGCAGGCAAAGGCTTCACTCACATGAACAGCGAACTCAAACACAGTCTCCGTAAACGCATTTTGAAATTTGCTGAGCAATACAACCTTGCCGATCTGGTACCTGGGAACAATGGCCGCAGTATGGAGGGATGGGGTTTTGTCCGCTCGATGGGATGGGCCGGCACATATAGTGCAGAAGACGTTGCCATAGTCGCAGCAGCACTACTAGAAGTCGGCGGCGAACCCAACCTCTTCCCGGAGCTCAAGTTCGAACACCGATCCAGGACGGACTTCAACTACAATGCCCGCATGCGAACACTACCAACACCGCCTCACTCCTCCGACGATGGCATGGACACACCAGAAGACGTCCCAGACTACGTCTCCGACCGCTTCAACCGAGCCTACGATGCCCTCGCCCCTTCGATTCGCGGCTTCAAACGCATCGAAAACGCCGTCCCAATCGCCCACAAGCTCTCTCGTGCAATCTTCCGCGTAGGCTCCCACATAATCTCCAAAGGCATGCACAAAAACCTCACATCCTTCCGCATGGCCATCGTCCGCGAAGGTCCCGATGTCCCTCTCTTCACTCATCCCGGAGCTCTCGTCCGTCTCGCAGTTTGGGTCAGCGAAGCCATCCGCGTTATCGAAGCAGAAAAAGGCAAACGCATCAAAGCCGGGAAAGACGATACTCTCGTAATCGCAGCTTTAGATGAAGGGAGAGGTGTTTACGTTGTTGTAGGTCTAGGTGGTGGAAATGGAATGGGTAAGAAATTTAGATCGAAAGCCGAAATTAAAGAGCGCGAGGAGAAAAAGAAGCGAAAGGAAGCGGAACGTGTTGCACGAAAAGCTGCTGAGAAGAAGAAACGCGAAGAACGAAAGCGATTGCGCAAAGAAAGAAACGAAGCGAACGGGATCCTCTCAGACGACGAGGATGATGAAGATTCCGAGCCCGAGACAGAGGAAGACGATGACTCGGACAACTCTGATTCCGAAAATGAGGATGATGACGAGAATGGCCACGCGAGGAGAAAATCTGGTCCTCTGAACCGTTTCGGTCAAGCTTTTCAAGAAGTTGTCGATCAGACTGGTGCAAGAGTGAGGATTGATTCTTTTGAGCACAGTGTGGTTGAGGTGAAGAAGGATGATTTTCAAGGGTTTTTGGAGGCATTGATTAACAAGAAAGTGGTTAACTGAAAGGTGTGATGAAGTTTGGATTGGAAATGATGGCGTTCTGTGGGTATTGGATTGTTTGATGGTACTGCACGGCATGGCAAGGCATGCGTTTGTTTATTGCTCCTGAGATACACTGTCCATTGCACTCACCCTACGACTCGTAGCATGATATAGCATTTGCATTGAAAGCGTGCAGTCAATCGATGACTCGACTTCTGTCAGTGTTGTAGATTGTTTGAGCTTTTAGCATCTATCGCTACGCTCACAGCAGGGAGCATATATTGCTCAACCAGTGAGAGGGTACATACAACCTCCCAATGAACTCCTTGACGGCCGGTGCCCGCCACTCTATGCAAATCAATCAACCAAGCTTCCCGAATCTTTCCTAAGCTTCAAGAGTCTCGCATCGTGTGCCTTATCCGGTTGCGGCGCCTAGTCGTACTGGAACAACACACTGATGGATTCTCCATGATGCACGCGGCGAATGGCTTCTGCGAAGACACCGGCGACTTCAAGGACTTCGAGCTTTCCACTTGGCTTACCGTACTGAGCTGCTAGCTCCTCCATCCGGCGAACGTGCTCGTCTTGAGGGACGGAGTTGGTCACGATGACTTTGTCAAGACCAGAGTGGAAGATGCGATCGACACCGTCTCCAGAAAGCACGCCGTGAGTGACAAGTGCGTAGACTTTCGTCGCGCCTTCCTTCTTCAGAAGCTTGGCGGCTCGGGTAATCGTGTTGGACGTATCGGCAAGATCGTCGACAAGGATACAGACTCTGCCTTGCACTTGTCCTACCAAAAGTAAAGTGCTGTTGGGGTGTGGAGCGGCGGAGGATGGGTGCGCTGGATTCCTACGTTCCTTGTGGATGAGCGCAAACTCCATGCCCAGTGAATCTGCTATACTTGTGGCACGCTTTGCTCCTCCTGCATCGGGAGATACGATGACGCAGTTGTCAACGCCGCCATTTTGTGGAAGAATTTGGTGAGTGATGTAGCGCTTGAGCAGGTTGCGGCCATAGAGATTGTCTACCGGGATGTCGAAGAAACCCTGGTATTGAGGATCGTGAAGATCCATGGTGATGATGTGATCCGCGCCAGCGCAGGTCAAGAGATCCGCGATCAGAGTTCCAGCTTGCGCCACCCACTGCTTGTATCCTCGTTGTGGTCGAAATTCTGGTGGCATACTGTCTGTGCGAGCGCGATTGATGCCCTGTTCTGGGTTGCCTGGGAGCAAGTTAGCATGTCGCTCCGAAAGCGGTCTACGCTACCAAGCTGCGCGATATGCTTAGAGAACCACGATTGCCTCGAACATCGAGAGTTGACCGAACTTACTCGTTGGCATGATCTGCGTGACGGCAGAGTTGTGTCCTTCTCCATACCCATTGGCAGAAGTCGGCGAAGCTGCCGCCGAGCCTGTGTCGCTTTGCACACTCTCCAAAGTATTCTTGCGTCCTGGCAGCTTCAGATCACCATTCAAGCGCATTCCATTCAATTGTTTCGCGAGCTTCTCATCTCGCATGTGCGATTGACTCGGACCTGGAGTTGTGGGTCGCGATTCAAATGTGTATCTGCCTCCGTCCTCCGTCTTGGTGGGCATACGCGCAAGCGGTGCTCCGACCTTGTTGTAAGGCAAATCGCTTTGTCTCGAATATGGGAATAGTGGCAGTACAGCGGTAACGCGCTTCGCACTGGCAGTCTTGCAGGCGCTGATGGTGATGAGGAGCTCCATAAGGCCATCGTTCAGGCTCTGTGCGCTTCCGCCGTTTGGTGGTCTGCTGCATGCCGTCTGCACTATGAAGACATCTTTCCCGCGCACACTCTCTCCGACCTCTACTCTTGTCTCACCCACGCTGAATTTCGAGAGCGTGATTTTCGCAGGAGGAATGCCGAGGTGTGTGCATATCGCTTCTGTGAGGTTCGGGTGGGAGTTGCCCGAGAAGAGCAGGATGTTCCGGACCATGATCGCGTGTCGCTTGGAGAAGTTTTACTGCCGGACTGAGTTCTCAAGTATTTTCGAAGACCGCAATCCTCTTAGGCTCGTCTAGTCGTCGCTGTCCCTCTTGCTCAAGTGAAGTGGAGAATGCCTGCCCATAAAAGCATACCCTGTCCTCGTGGCTCTCACTTGCACGGCGTAGGCTCAAGGTCAAGTCAGCTCCAGCAGAGCGGCGGCGACACGAGGTCTACTCACAACTGCGGAAAATGCTGTTGCGCTCGAAGTTGGAGCTCGCATTGTGAATAAGATGAATTAGAGAAGAGGTTACCGGCTCGGCGCGAGAGAGGTGACGAAAATCTCGCGAGCAGCGGAACCTTGCGTTATCAATGCCGATACAGTAGCACGGGCGCGCGGAAGATCTGTGCGCAAGCCTTCACTTCACTTGACAGCTGCCCACGTGTGTGTGGATGGAGACGCAGGAACCCGTCTGACCTCCATCAGGTCCTTTTCCGCTTTGTTGTCACGAGATGCGGTGACACTAGAACGAAGCTCAATCCTTCTTTTGTGTGGTGAAGATGGCCGCGCTGCCAGCAGACTTCTATGCCGATGCGCCTGTAGTGCCTGTGCTCCTGCTCGGCGATGCGGGTGTAGGCAAAAGCACATTTCTATCTCGTCTGAGAGTTGGACATGAGTATCGTGGAGCACTACCGCAGCTGCGAGATTTAGACCAGGTAAGGAGCTCGACATTCTACAGCTGATCCGGACTTGTAAGAATGAAAATGCTGATTGTGTACAGCCATTCGCCTTCAATATCCGAATGTATAATCGTCCATATCGCTTCGAGTTCTACGATACCGCATCGCCCGAAAACTACACTCTACTAAAACCTGCTATGCTCGTGCTCTGCTATGACATTGGAAATCCTTCTTCGCTTGCCAGCCTTCACGAGAAGTGGAAGGAAGTCGTCGAAGTCCACTTCAATTACGATGAGTCTATACCGGTAGTCGTACTAGGCCTGAAAAGAGATGTTCGGCAGAAGGAGGATTACGATGGTCAGGTCCGGCAGCTCGCCGCCGAGGAAGACGATGAAGATGAAGGAGCAGTACTTAATGGTAGGACCATCGTCTATCCGCAAGAAGCACTGCGCATCGCCCAAGAGATGCGCTGTGACCAGTACTGCGAGTGCTCGTCGCTCACAGGAGAGTTGTGTCGCGAGGTCATCGAGGATCTTTCTCGAAGAGCAGCCAAGACAACCACTGCGAAGGGTGGCAGGACCGAAGGCATGCAATGTGTAGTCTCTTAATCGTCCTTGAGGTGACAGTCCTCGTCCCATCGAAGCCACAAGACGAGCAAGACGCAGAAAGTAAACATGACCAGCGGCCCCCATCGACATGCCTCGATGGCAAGCCACATTGGCCATGACTCGCAGGCAGTGTGGACCACCTTGTCCTTCGCGGGCAGCATCCAGAGCAGCAAGTCTCGGATCAGCATCACTATTGGCATGAGCAGAAGACTATACTGGCTGATCTCGCGACGGAAACTCCAATTCAGCATTCGAGACCAAGCTGTGCGAGCCATTCCCTTGCTGACCAGTCTTTCGCCTTGGACTGTAGAGCATAACAGCATTAACGCTTGGCGCTTCCTCGGTCCGATCGTGTCTGCCTTCGCAATCTCGCGCCGGAGAGCTTCAACCATCGCTGGCCTCTCGCTCATTGGCTTATGGCGCCATTTCTGTTCACATCCAGCACTCCAGCCGATGTGAATGGCTTCTTTGCACAGTGTCATGGTACGAGGATGTAATCTGATAAGCCCAAGAGCTGAAACGTTGCATCCAGTCGGTTCTGCCATCCACTGTTGTACCTGCGCAACAGTCAGACATGATTTTTTCCAAGAGGGTTCATGGCAAGAGTCCAAGAGGGATGCAAAAGCCAAGCGTACCTCATCAACACGAAGCGTGATATCAAGGCGCCTGATCTCTCTGCAGTGCTCTGGTCCAATCGTGATCAGTGCCATCGAAAGCTCTTGTAGTTGCCTGGCGATCCAGCTCTGGCTGCTGCAGTCGATGCGAAGCTCAAAATTGTTTTGCGAAAAGACCATGCGTATGGTTTCGTGTCGCCATTGTTTTGACACGCGGGTGACGACTGGTAGGGGCGCTGTAATGTCGACGGGGCCATTGGAGAGGACTGCTTGGCCCCAAATTCCCAGTCGCAGCTCTGCGGTATCAAGAACCGCATTCATAGCCGGACTGGCCATTGTTCCGTTGCAAACCTTTTGCGACTTGTATAGCGTGTTGTTGTTCGACAAGTAAGCGAGGGAGCAGAAGGAAACAGCAACTTCGGGCTTGGCAACGCCTTCCAACAGCAAGAGTGGAAAGAGCTTCGGGAAACATTTTACTGAGACGTGACAATCTTATTCGTCGCTGTCGTCGGTCGAATGAAAAGTACATCCTCTGGAAATGAACGCATTTTTCCCCATCTGCCCTCTGGGTATTCTCCAGCTCCCTGCACTCCACCAAAAAGCCTCCCGTTCAGCTGCCTCGCTCCACAAATCACCATGGCTCTCGCGCCAGTCAATCATGGCTGGCAGTGCTGCGATAGTTGCTGGCCGGCTGCTGAGCTTGCGAATTCGAGCATGAGCGCAGACGGTCTGAGCATGAGACAAATTGCGGACGTCCGTATAGCATCGAGCAGAACATTGTTCATGTCCGCGCGGTAGCGCGACTCAAGCGCTCTAAATCAATCCCTCGCCTTCGGGAACGTTTTGATAGCCATCCTTCCAAGCGAGCCACATTGTCTTCACATGCCTTCGCAAAATTCCACATATGCGCTTGACCAACCCGAAGCAGACACCAACGATTCGCAAGAACAGGTAGATGATGAGAACGGCCACCAGACCCGTGAAATACAGCGCTATCGTGAGTAAAGGTACAACGACAATATTTCTCGGATTCAGCAGCTGCCATAAATCCACTTCTTCTCTGAAACCGGCTGAGCCTAGCCAGAAAACAAATGCCATACTGAACAAGCCTCGAGCGACCGGTTCAGGCACGAAGTACTCGATATTGTCGCGATTGGGTCGAACCAAGAACGACCAGAAGTTCATGATTAGCGGCTCTCGAAGTAGCTCCGGACTCAAATACTTTGCCAATTGTTCGAAGATGTATCGCTTTTTCGGATTGTGGTATGCTCGACTGCCGTTGGCGGCATGTATAGGTCCCAATTCCTTCTCGAGACGATCACCGCCAGTGTTTCTCCTCATCTCAATGTGAACTGGCTTCTCGCACCATCCTAGGGATGCGATCTGCTGGAAAAACATTCTAATTGGACCTTCTTGGTACCATCGAATGTAGCGTTCAACCCAGTTGTTGGACTCGTTCCATATCCGCCACGTCGCATCTTCTTGAGCGAGAGGGCGCACCTCCGGATTCATGCGAAGAAGTAATTCGAGGAGCTTTGTTTGAGATGCTTCGGTGTTGTCGAGCGGGAACACCAGCTTGTTGCAAGCATAGAACATCTGGAATGTTTCAGCGTAGATTTGGCGGCAGGTGCGGATGAATTGGAGGCGAATCTTGAAATCTGGTGATGAGACCTTGAGAGGCCGACATTCGACTTTGATGACTGGCGGAGGCCGAACATACCAGCCGCGCACCCACTGATAAGGCTGCTCGTATTCACATCTCTCGTATGGACTGACAACGTATTCCCAGATCATGTTGCGGATCTCGGGCGGTAGTGACAGCAGGCTTTGCTTCGGTTTGTACTTCTTCGCAGCTTTCGATGGTTGCTCCATTGTCGAAGCACGAGCGGTCCTCGTCAACTCCATTGCATTCCTCAATTTCCGCTTTTACAGTCGAGGTCTGGTATTGTGGTTGTGCGCGTCGAGGCTGGAGCGAAAAGAGGATCGCGGACTTTCGAGTCGCAATTTCGTTGAGCGCTAGTGTGCTAATGTTTTTATTCACGATGGTTGAACAGGAGATGTATGTGTGTTGAGTGGCGCACGAACCTTGTTAGTGCGGTGAATGCATGTGACAGTGGAATGCTTGTGATCTCGAGCCCTGCGTCACTTACATGAGCTTTTGCACATGCTATGGGACGCTATGACCATGTCGTCCATGACGTGCTCCCTCCTACTCATTGCAATCTCATTGCATTCGGTGCTTGATGCTCAAAACTAAACAAATATCTACAATTTATCGACCATCGCTCGTTCTGTGTAGCGGAGTTGCGCACTGCAGCAAATTCTTCGATGGCTGGGTCGATGATGTAGGTGTGCGCCCTCATCTCATCTTCTCAAATAATGCTCCATGTATTGTACCGTCCTTTCCACCTCGTTAGAACCAGTTGCTTGTTCATAGAATAGCGCGATGCTAGCAAACCGGAATCGGCTGTTGGCTTTCGTATAAGTCAATGACTGTCTCCCACTCCCGCAAGCTCTAAAATCTTCTGCACAATGGCTTGTTGCGCATAAGCAATGAGCGTGGCACCCTGCTTAATCAAAGTCCTCACAACTGACAGCAGGAGCAATGCTGCAGGTCCAGAGTATTCGTAGATGACAGTGCCCGCGCACAGTGCTAGACAAAGCAGCAACGGCCATAGTGCGAAGATAGCGATGGAAGATGCATCGAGACCATGAACAGCTTCGCGTTTGCGCTTCTCCTCCCAAGTCTTCTTGATTCGCTTGTACATGCGCTCACACTTGCGACGCTTCGCGACGGCATACGCGTGCAGTGCACTCGGTACATTCTTGACCAGATTCAACGAGGTCAGCGCCTGTCGGGCGAACCACTGCCGCATGTTCCACAAGATTTTGAGCATTACTTGTACGCCGACAATGAACCTGCACTGAGTCTTGGTGTCCCACTCCCTTGGTGCGAATGACATGTTGAGTCTGAACGGCAGGTATGCCCAGAGAAGGACAATAACGCAGCAGAGGGGATCTTTGATGGGATCAAACCCTGGAATCCAGACTTCCAGCAATTGCCGCGTATTCCGAAGATTGGGCTTGGCGATGAATATCCACAGGGCCACCACTGCTGGGCGCCGAAGATACTCTGTTCTGACGTGCCTCAACAGCATGCGAAAGAAATACCTCTTGACCAGGTGTTCATACGCATGGTGTCCCCACGCTTCATGCTCGGCCGACGTTCCTTCAATGAAGGCTTGAAGGAAGACGTGACGGTCATACAGCACGGAGATACGTCTAGTCCAGCCGAGTGATGCCATCTGTACCATCAGGGTCTGGATCGAATAGCGCTCTTCATCCGTGATTTCTTTGGCGGTAGGGTCGATGTGATTGAGGAACCAGCAAGTCTCGAATCCCACAAATGGGTGGGCTTCAGGACTGATGTCTGAGGCAAAGCGCAGAAGCTTCAAATGAGATGCAGGCGTGTTGTCAAGTGGAAACAAAAGTTTCTGGCGGTGATGAAACATGAGGTGGGTCTCGTTGTAGATCTGTCGGCAAGTGTAGAGGAAGCGGATCTGGGCCTTGAAGTCTGATGACGAGATGTCGATGAAGTCGGGCCTGGTGAGTTCGATTTTGTCTTTGGTTGGCTCGCTTCCGCCGATCACGTACTCCCATATTTGACTTCTGATCTCGGCGGGCAGCAAGAGTAGTTTTCGGTGGACGATGGGCTTCGCAGCGACTGGCCGCTTCCTCAAGGCGGTCTTTGCTCTGGCCATTTCTTTTCGTTTCCGGGTGATCGGATGGTGTTGGTGCTGGGTCTGGAGACCTCGAGTCCGACGTGACGTGGTGTGCGTCGATGTCTTGTCCAGGAAGAATTGTTGATCACGGCAGAGTTTCATCGTAGGTGCGAGCACCTAAAAGCGAGGCTCCAGAGACGCACAGACCCTACTCGCGTAAGTGTCTGTGCGCCTGCCGCAGAGCGAAGCATGTGAAAGTGACAAGACTTCACCTTCTCAGACTACCCAGAGCTCTTCACATTCTGCTCCGGACCACGTGCGCTTCCAAGAGCTCAGCGTCCGTCTTCTTGAACTTCCGTGCACTAACGCCGTTCGCGAACAGCACATCCAGCTCAGCATACGTTCTGCCCTTCGTTTCCGGCAGTCGCCAAAAGCTCCACGTCAAGCAGATCGCACACATCCCAGCCCAAAAGAACCCAGCTTTACCCTTCCAGTTCCAAGCGCTGGGATTCAGCATTCGAGGCGTGATCACACCGTTGATGATGCCGATTACATTATAAAGACTGCGTCCAAGAACGACCGTCTTGGTCCGGAGGCGGTTTGAGGGTATCTCAGTCACGATGGAGTAGGTCATGGTGCCGACCGTGACAGCATAGCAGAATGCCCAGACTAGAAGGAGAGAGCCGATAGCGAAGTTCGGGCCTGCTGATTGAGAAGGAGCAAGGGAGACGAAGCCGATGATGAGTAGTATCAGGCACATCGCTGAAAGACCAGCGAGGAACAAGGTGCGGCGACCGAGGTAGGTCATCGTAAACCAAGCTATGACGACTCCGACGATGGACATGGAGTATCTGCATTGTAGTCAGTGACGAGATGTGAGGACAGTTTTGATACACTTACATTCCCATCGAGAAGTCGAATGCAACGTCCGTGCTCAAACCAGCCTGCTCAAAGAAGTAGGCTGCGAAGCCCATGAGCGAGGCACCACAAAGCGGTTGCACGGCCCAAGCGAAGCAAGAGATCTCCGTTCTTCTCAAGTTGACACCTCTGAAGCAGTCCCAGAATGATGTGCCTTCTGAGATACTCCGCTCCAACTCATTCGTTCGCCTCATCAGCTCTACTGTTTGGTCCAATTCCATTGCATCAGCATTACTGGTCAATCTGGTCAACGCCTTCCTTGCATCTTCGGCCCTATCTCTCCTGACGAGCCACCAAGGACTCTCAGGCGCAAATGCCGCACCTAGGAGGAGCGGAACAGGCCACATCCACTGCAAGGCGTACGGTATGCGATACGCCCACTCATCGCTCCTCTGCAAGAAGCCGCGCAACACACCTGAGGCAATTAGCTGGCCTACGCCCCACATCATATTGACGTATGTGGTCAGATAGCCTCGGAGCGCCATTGGACAGACTTCAGCCGCATAGGTTGTTGTCAATGTTTGGAAGACACCCCAAGGAAGTCCGAGGAGAATGGTGCCGACTTGTAGAGTCACGATGTTCTTGGCGAAGAACGGAATGAAGATGAATGCTATCATCGTGATGAGGAATCCCATCATCGTCTTGCGATATCCGTAGCGTTCAGAGACCCAGCCGTTGATTATGAGACCAATGATCTCGCCTACACGCGCGCCGTTGGAAAGACCGGATTGCCACGCCGCCGAGACCTGGTACGATCCGTCTGGAAGCCGATCTCCAAATTGTTGACGGAAGGGAGGGAACGCGAAGAAAGATGCTATCAGAACGATGTCGTAGCCCTGGGAGTGTCAACCTCGATTGAGGAATATTTGTGCGTGCAGTTTGTGCAGACTTACTTCCATAGCTACGGCAGTCGACAGAAACAATGACCAAGCGACCGCCTTCGGGTACAAACGTATTGCTTGCCAGAACGTCAAGCGGTGTTCCTTCTGGATCGCTTCTTTGGCGTCGCCACTGAAGATCGAGAGCTTGGCATCTTCGGCGGCAGGACTGGCTGCGCGGCCTGTCTCGCTGACGACTTGCGATACTGGCTTTTCAGACATGGTGAACAATGCATACAGAAGACGACTGTATGCTTGTCATGTTTGTCGTCTGACCCAGAGGTGTTGTTGCACAGAAAGCACGCAATTGGCTGGCCCCGCAGCGTCAGTCCTTAGCCGAAGTTGTATGAATCCTGATGACTTGCATCCAATTGGACAGTACTTCTGGCCTTTGGTTCGCTAGTCGTGTCTTCACGAAGTATTGCTGCAGGGCGTCTGGCTTCTTGCGAGTCACAGAGGATGGTTACGTGGTAAGGAATCTTCAGGAAGAGTGATACTCATCTGCATGCTATAGTTCCTCTTCTTTCACCTGGTGTCCATCGACACTGACCAAGCACCAGCCTTTCCCGGACAGCGCAGCATTATAGGCTTCGCATTGCAGAGCCTCTTTGAGATGGTCTCCAGTCAGCTCCACAAATTCCTCTTCCGATGCTTTGTGTTGAACATTAGTCTATGATCTTGAGACAATTTGGTGCCCTTGACGAGCACTGAAATGCAGGTTACTCACGGGAGGGAGGCGATAATCGACCATAGTCAGGCGCTTGACGATGTGGTTTTTGCGTGCTCTTAACATTTCCGTCCCGAGACGATGTGCGACTGTTGCCTTTTTCGTTGACCTTGCTTGCTCTAGCGGGTGAGTGCGTGTCTCGATTGTGGGCTATGGCAATTCTTTCCTCCCAGCGAGATCGTTGATGATCTGGAGATGATCTTTCGTTCGTGATCTGCGATGGCGGCTGCCATTGTTTTCCTGGTAAAAATGGACTGGAATTGGAGTACCCTTCCTTGGGTGGACGAGCGATTTCCAGGCGCAGTCTCCGTCCACGGAGAATACGTCCTTCAAGCTCGTCGACAGCACGCTGAGCTTCACCAGAAGATGCAAATGTAGCGAAGGCGACCACACTCTGAAATTGCGTCGGAAGGCGCACCTCTTCCAACACAAAACCTCGGAATAGCTGCCTCAAATCGTGCTCGGTGGTGCCCGCAGCAAGATTGGCAACGAACACTTCACGAGACTCAGGCGAGTAAAGGTCGCGCTCTTGGGGCGGCCAATAGTCTCCATGAGTGGTGCTTCGTGTACGCTTAGCACGGTCCGTTTCCTGGTCGTCCAGCCCACGCTTGCTTCGGGAGGATCGTCTTGTGAGTGATGGCGACCGCTCGAAAGCACTTTGCAAGACTCGTAGTGGTGTACTGGGAGGGTCTTGGGATGGCTGGGTTTCTTGCTCTTGAAGATCGTGCTGTTGTGACGAGGAGGCTGTGTCTGCAGCGTCCAGGTTTTCGTTTCTCTGCCGTATCATCATCTGGTCGTGCGTAAAACTCTGGGGCTTACTGTAGATGCCGCCGAACAGATGCGCCATGGATTGTTCAATGTCCCAGTCACGACTGACAGTGCACGGGTGGATATTCCTTGGCTTGAACGCATCAATGAGCATGTGCAGTTCTTCGTAAGAGGAATGCCGTGAATACGGGAACGTGATTCGTTTCGGCAGGCCGTCTTTTGATCGAAGCTCTCTCTCAGGTGGCGGTTTGGATACGCCAAGAGCACCAGTTTGCTTCATCTGCAAAGGCGAGATATCAGTTTCATACGCAACTCACATTGGAAATGTGATACAAACCTTTGTTACACGCTTGGCAAGCATAGGAACCAGGCGATCAATTGGCAACTCGTCCAAGTCAGGAAGTTCTGCGCATTCTTGCTGGTCACCGAGTGTGCTTGCTTCGATGCTGATGTCTGATAGCGCAATTGATATGGCATGTCGGTCCCCACTGCTAGCCTCGTTGAGCATCTGCAGAAGGCTGTTGAGCAGTTGGGGCTGTGTGGAGAGTTTCTGCGCACACAATGCAATGAGATCGAAAAGACCTTCACTTAGATCGATCTCGTGCTGTTGATTGAGATCTCCCTCGCCACCACCAGCGCCAGGCTCGAGCATATCTGCACCCTGATACCTTGAGATGACGGGAGTAATCCGAACAAATTCTAAGAAAGTCAGTCACGCAAGTCGGATCATTGGTCTCCACGTACCTTTGTTCCAGATCCCACAACCTGTTCCCTTCTCGCAGCTGTGTATGCGACGATATCTGTCTGTAAGGCATCCAGCTTGGTCGTGGTTCCCGCACGTCGAGCCAATCAATTGGTAGGCCTCGACTGCTTTGGGCTCGGCACCGCTGTGCAGTCCACGATAGATGCCATACTTGTAATCATCCACATGAATCTGTGTGCCTAGGAATGCCGAGAGAGCTTTCCACACATCTTCGTAGCCGAATGTCCAGGCGTCAACGTAGAATTCAGTGTCACGAGGGTACTTCTTGACCTTCTCGAGCAGTTCTCTGATGCCCTCGGCCTTGGAGGGAAAGTGGCGATATCGATCGTTCTTGGAGGCAAAAGTCGTGTCGAGATATATATTGTCGAGCTGGCGCAGCGGCTTAGAGTTGCCGCTGCATACATAAGGAAGAAGAATTGGTTGTCGGCATACTGAATTGACCCACCATTGTTCAGAACGGATATCGCCCGTGTACAGAATTGCTTTGCCGTTGCCTTCGATCAAAAACATTACAGCACCCACACAATGATTGGCATCGAAGAGCGTGACGCGGATTGTGTTGTCAGGACTAAGCATAATCTCGGTTGGCGTCTCCAGCGGGATTGGTCTAAGCAGAGTCTTGAGATGCTTGTATGTCTGCTTGCGAGACTCCAAGATACCTTTGGCGAAGTTCATGCGATTTGGATATTTCTCCAACCGCAAGACAAGCTCTCGCGTCGCTGGCGAGCAGTACAGAGGGACGGCGTTGCGGAACTCGAGTCCCACGAGATGATCCGAATGGATGTGTGAAAGGAAGTGGCCAAGCGCCGGTCGGTTGGGATCATGTCTGAACCTGTCAATCCGGATGTCGGGAAATTCGGCGATGACGCCGTCGAAGGTCGACATGACCACCGTGTAGCATATTCTCCGGCTGAATAGTGGTGTGAGATGGGAGGCAAATTGCCAGACGCGTACAAAGAAAGTCGAAGTTGGACTTCGCGTCGCTCGAGCGGCAAAGGCAACAGCGGCGTCAATGACAAGGATGGAAGTCGCGCTAGCACGTGCTCGAAACTCTATTTGGTGGGGCTTTCGTCGACCTCAACCTTGCCGGCCTCAGCTTTCACGAGACACCTTTTTCACCAACCATCTTCAGATACTGCGACAAGGCATTTCTCCGGTTTCATGGATAATAATAGAGCTTACCTGATGATGTAGGCACGATGCTTTTCCTCCTGAGTTCAGGTTTGTCAGTGCGTGCAGTAGCTTCCTGCTTTGGAGTTGAGTGAATGGGAAACCACATACAGCAGTGTGAACCAGCGTCATGGGCTGAGACTTCACCTCCAATTACTCGCCAAAAACAAACGCGGCACGAATACAGCCTTATCCTTCCAGGCCGGCAATGATGTATCCCAACATGGAGCTCAATACCACCTGCCTCCTTCTCGATCGCCTGCCCGCAGAAATCCGGAACAGTATATACGAGCTTGCGTTCGAAACGCGTCGCAAAGACGGCAGGCCCACCAATATTCGTCGCCCAAAGCCTCCTTCCAAAGCACTTCTGCTCTCCTGTCGTCAGATTCACCGGGAGGCGCGCGGACTCTACTTCGAAGCTTACAAGCGATATTGGGAAGAAGGCCCGTTCGAGTTCGCTTTCATCTACTCACCCCGCAAGAAGATGCTGCGAAAGAGGCACCTTGATCGCTTGGGTGGAAACCTGGAGCACATCAAGAACATGCGAGTTCGCCTACATTTGTCCCGAGTCTGCACGGTCATATGGACTCTTGCAGATGCTCGAGGCATTTGGAAATTTGAGAGGCTGTGGACTTCGGAAGGAGCACCAAACCGCCCGAATGTCACTGAGTACATCACGCTGTACAAGGTTGACTGGGATACGTCATCTGTCTCAATAAGCACGCACACCTCGGACACCATCGAGGAGGCCGTCGCTTTTTGCAACAGCAGAAGTACCCATCAAAGTTTGTACTCACAGCTGCGCATGGTGTTTGGCGGCTCAGAGGAAAGCCAGCGCAGGGAGGGCTGGGTCTGATGGATCGGACAATTAGGAAGTCACACACGGCGAGGCAAGCAATGCACATCACGAAGAGGCGCTCAGAAGCCAGTGAATGGGCATGGTTAGGGGCTGCGCATTCTGTATCCGATCACTTACATCGAACCATCACGATCACGAGATGATACTGTAGAGTTTTTGGAGTGGCGGTATGAGCCGATGGAGTTGGCAAAGTCTGGTCGCATCTTGTGCGCCGCCTGCCAGCCTCACTTTCTGCGCGAACAATCGTTATTCGGCAAGTGAATTTGGACATCCTATGCTCCACTTTTTATCCAATTCCTGTCAAGCTCATTTTGACTTCTTTCAATAACACAAAAAGAATCACATCACCCAGCACGCGAAGCAGAAGCGACAAGTGCAAAATCATGGCCAACGACACAGATGCTGCGCCGCCGCAGCCGAAGAAGTAAGTCGCATCAGCCGCGGTCGTGATGTATAGCAATACTAACAACGCCGCAGAGCTTCAAACCCTGCCGGCGCCGGTGTGCCTTCTGATATCGCCGACACCGCCCCCACTTGCTACCTGCTCAATAAGATCCCCGCCGAAATGCGCAATACCATTTACGAGCTCGTCTTCACTCCCAATCACAACGAAGATGGGACAGTCGACGTTTGTAAAACCGCGCCACCAAGCAAGGCACTTACGATGACATGCCGTCAGATCCACCAAGAAGCTCGAGGACTGTACAAGAGCGCATATCAAGACTTTTGGCAGGAGAACAACTTCATCATGAAACCGACTTCGACTCTTCTCAACGATCTCGAAGCTTTGCGGGAAGAAGACCTGCAGCACATCCAGCACGTAATGTTACAATACGAGCAGAAGAGAGAAGGATATACAGTCACTCATAGCATGCTGAGCAATGCCGGAGCCTGGAAAGAGACACTTGCGCTCGCTGGAACGACCTTCAGGAGCGATTTCTACTTCATTTATCATGAGAGCGTGGCCATAGATGACTACGATGTCGTGCGCGATGAGAAGACGGCGATGAACCACAGTGCTAGGCAGCAGCCGAAACCAAGGGTGAGGCGCCAATTGAATCTGCATGCCGAATGGGTTTTGTGGTTTGGTAGATGGTAAGCATAATAGAGGTATGCCAGACCGCTTAAGGATTGAATCAGAGGTGCATACGAAGCAGCGATGGAGCCTTGCGCTGGTGCATCAAGCTTTGCAGCGTGTAAGATGGTAGCTTGAAATGACATAAAATGCACAAAATGCCTTTCTCATCGAGTGCGCAAATCTCGGGCATGCTCTGCACTTGAGAGCCTTGAACTGCGCGGATAACTGAAATTTGTCTTGGCCATTCGCTTTGCCCAAGCAAAAATTCCGTGCAGGAATGAGCTGAGCGAAGTCATGAGCATATGATGCTCTTGGCGTCCGTGCGTTGTTCCCGGCTCACCTTATTTAGGGACTTACTTTCGCCATCGACCCTGCATCCAACGCACTTCTCTCATCAGCTCGATAACATCTGTTGAAGGCAATCACATTACATCATCGGCCAATATTCGTCATTCGGGAGATTTCGGTCTTCCTGAGTGACTTGGCCCAACACCGCGACTCGAAACTATCAAGATGGCGGATCCCGCTCGTGCCCCGGGCTCGTCCACTCAACAGTGCTTCTTTCTGGACAGGCTACCCGCTGAGTTGCGCAATGTCATCTACGAGCTCGTCTTCGTTCCAGTCAAGATCACTCGCAAGAAGAAGAAGAAGAAGTCAGCCGAGTCGGGAAAGGCCAACAAGCACAAAGTTGACTTGAGATACCGAGTCAATCTATGCACTACGAAACCACCATCTAAAGATTTGATTCTAACCTGTCGCGAGATTTACGACGAAGCGAGCAAGATGTACAAAGCTGCCTCTCGAGACTTCTGGGAGTCCAACTACTTCGCAATCGATGACAGCAATCAACGCAGCAGATCAGCACTCCTCGCCCTCCACGAAATAGACCTTCAGCACATGGGTGGCCTCGACATCTACTGTTGGCGACTCGAAGAAGGAGATGGCTGGGACGATAGCTACTACAACACCTTTCGCCTGTTGAAGAACAAGCGTGGGTGGGACATGGGATGTTACTATATCGATAACGATACCGGAGAAGAGCATTATGACACCGAGGAAGGCTATGTCCGGTACAAGTATGCAATCAAAAGGTGCTCGCGAGCCGGTGCTAGATATCTGGACTGGGACAACTTCTTTTACGAAGAAGAGCTTGACGAAGCACTTGAGCAGCAGAACGGACCTGAGTATGATGTGCCGCTGAAGACTCAAGTGCTTTCAATTGCGATGCAGGGATTTGAGGAGAAGTAGGCTTCCTGGTCGGCCGAGGATCGTAATGAATGGTTTGACGAGTCCTATGCCGATTATGTTGAAGCCAAGTAAGGAGGCAAGAGGACTTCCAGAAACGATCTGACTTCAGAGGCGTTTGGTACGAAGCCAGGGCCCAGCAATTCCATGGCGCTTGAGGCCGAGATGCTCACCCATCAGCCTGTATGCCTCCATGGTGGCGTGCTCTGATCTTTTGTTCCCGAGAGCGGCACTGAAGGGCTTGAACGCGATGAAACAAGGATTCGGAATGGCTGGGTATATCATTGTCTTGTAACGAGCGCAGAATCTAGATCTGGCACGACATGCAATTCTGCTGTCATTCGGCAGGAAGGGAGATACTAGCGTTGAACATTGTCTCCGCCCCAATGCGCTCCTAAATCCCTAAGATCAAGCATAACTTGGTCATCTTCCCCGCTGTAAGAGCTCAGCCAAAGCATTCCTAGAGACTGCCAATCATTAGTATATAGATTCCACTTGACCTTGTGTGCAAACTTACCACGCTGTAGATCTCTTTCTAGCAACGCCTGCCCAACCTCACACTCTGCATGACACCGCTCGATCTCACAAACAGTCACACCATACGGAGTGACGCCAGCACCATCACCAGGTTCAGTCTTCGTAAACACGACCTGGAACTTATGCTCGCCGTCGCCCATGATTCTAATAGCAGCCGGTGTATTGACATTCTCCACCACAACATCTCCAACCTGGACTGCTTCGTCAGGGCGACGTTGGCGAATAGGTGCTCCACCATATTCATCTAACGCCCATTGTCCTGCGGCCGTGTCCCGGTCACCATAGAGGTCGCGCCATTGCTTGTTACGAGCGAGCCACAGGTCGAGAGTGGCTTTGATTGTGTCTTTCAGCTTCCCACTTGGAGCAAGTGCTTGACTGGCGAGGAAGCTGTTCTGCAGGTGGTCTTTGATGAAATGCTTTGGGGTCACGCCCTCAGCAGCAACGAACGCATCGTGTGAAGCTTTGTCGCCGTTGTAGTCCCAAGCGTGTCGTTTGTCGAGGAGAAGTGCTTCGAAGGTGAAGCAGTACCACACGCGCTTGTTGGTATTGTGATCGAGTCGTGGCAAGCCTTTGATGGCTGTTGGGCAATTGCAGAACATCATACTTGGCTATCGTGTTGTCAGCATTCTTTCTGGAGAACGTGTTGCGAACATTCTCGCTTACATGAATATAGCATGGTCCAGCCACGATCTTGAGAGTCTCGAGGACCCTGTCTCGTGCTGCGTTAGCTTCAACGGTGGACTCTGGCAGTTGCATGATGGATCAGTCTGTGATTTGGCTCGGGGTATGTTGTGTTTCTGTCTGTATGTGCAGTTCGTAATCAGCAAGATCTTCGAATGTATAAGTGACAAGACTTACATATGCTGGAAGAGTTGTTGATGCTACCATAGTACGGCAATCCGAGACAGCTGTGAATAGCTACGACAAACACAAATCCGACTTCAGACACACATGTCTTGTGACTTACTTCGGCCCGGTCCATCACAATGATCAGTGTCGAGTGTCGAGTTGCGTTTGCTTTATAGCTTGCTAAGCGTGAAGACATGTCCTAGTTGCCATGTCCTAATTGCCTTGACTGGGTCAGGTATCACAGCCACAATGCAGTCTTGGATGTGCAATCATGCGGAGGTCATGAAGGCGTCCAATCTCTTGTCTAACAGCCTGAGACCAGACCACAAGCGGCTTTTTTGGACCACGAGTGCTGCTTTGCAAAGCGTTCTATTCACTGCCGGGAGGTGGCAGTAGGTCTCACCATGATCCTTGCTCTTCACTGAGTAGCACTTACGCATCGACTTGGATCACTCGTTGCTTCCGGCGCCATATCATCTTATCACCGTGATCCAGGCTCCTTTCCGGGCGGATTGAGGCACAAAAATGCTCGTATCATTCTCAGGTCAGCTTTGCGAATGTATGCATGCGTGAAAGAAGGTGACTGCACTCCGTGCTGGCGGCGCCTGGTCCAGCATTACCGGGACCCTGATAGATACCATCGACATCTTGTATTTGCTAGGCGGTCCGTGGCCTATGTTTCATAGTCTCATCATCGTCGTCGTTGTTGCTTGAGTCACGAATCAGTATCGTCACCGATCGTGTTGCTTCGAAGTCCATGTGCTGCCAAGACGCCAAGACGCCAAGACCCAACCTTCCTCTCTCCTCAAGTCCTCTTGCTCCTCGATTCTTGCTGAAACACGTCAACATCATGCGCATACAAATGTCGGATCGCGCCTGGACATTATACACGGTCAGTTGGCATAACGCGGACCGCCACCCGCCGAAAGAGACGCGATGGGTATGAGGATATCGAGAGGCACATGTGAAGACGAGCACGATACACAAACGGCCACCGCAGCGTGAAGGCCTGCAATGCTGGCGGCATAACTTGTGCTACAGGGCGCCGGGGCCTATTCTTTAATGCAGCTTTGCAGGGCAGTATATGTCGGCATATGCAACCGGACCTGCAGCTCGCCGCCGTCCTCAAGCAGCCCTCAAGACTCCCTATGATGCTCCAAGGCACGGGATCGGGGTGGAGTAGTAAGAGAGTGCCTACGGCAATCGAAAGCCCTTGACTTCCCTGGTGAATGGCAGTAGTGCTGTGGAGACTATGGAAAGCCCAGCTTGATGACCAGCTGAACGTGATCATAGACTTTTCCATGCGGCTGAGCCACGTTCGCGCCACGCTAATTTCGCTTCGGCTTACACAATGCTCTACTACAGGACGAGGGATAGGCATTGCTAGGACACTCCGCAAATTTGACCGCAAAACGTCTTCTTCCGACTCCGTTTTGACCACATTGAATGCTAGAAAGGAAAATAGTCTTTGGCGCCATTTCCACCATGGCAGCATGTAAAACAACTTCGCTTCCTGGCGCTGATGCTACTTCTGAGCATTTGAGTGCTCTCTGTTTTCCTCAGTCATGTCTGGCCTGTATCCTCCGACTATTCTTGTACTACTAATTGCAATAGCAGAAGCATCCTCTGGAGCAAAAGGTACTTGCGACACGTCAACTTGGTAAGAGACACCAGCTAATGATCATAGCAGTTCGCCGCAACACTACAGCATCCAGCCTCGGGGTTGGAGATCATATCGCTGCTGGTATTGGACTTACAAGCACAACGACATCTGACCCAACAGTCAATAGCTCAACGCCATGGTCGTTGGTACCAATCTCACCAGTTCTCTGGCCAGTGTGGCCACCAACACCACCACCTCACTCTCTGGATGTTTGGCATCATTCGCATCTTATGCAACCGCAAACAGCTCATGGAATGCACAGCCTGGACATACAACGATTGCCAACATCGAAGTCCTTTCCTATGCCTCTGCCTTGCGATCCGCCGAACATAGAACCATACACAACGCTATGTGATGGCTGGCCTCGAGTGCGAGGGACATGGCCTACATCGATGGTGACATCAACCTATACACAGACTACCGAGGGGCCTTCAGTCATCACACCCTTTCCGCAGAAACCTCCAAGCTGTACAATAAACAGCGCGGACTGCGAGAACTGGTGGACACAGCAGTGGAGCTGTTCCGATTCCGCTTCGAGCAATTCTGGCAGCGTTGACGCATCGTGTATACCGTATCTTGGCAGTGCTCCGTGTTCACAGCCAGGCGATTTTCGCCAGCCAAGAAAATGTAGCTCGGCAACTGCAGATGGTAACAGGTGCACACTATACGCCGACCAAATGCAAATGCACTACTGGCCTGTGACTAGGACAAGCTACGACGTCTGCAACAAGACTGGAGGCACTATCACGGAAAATCCGAGTACAGCAGTCATCAGTGGCACGACCATACACTCGCCCTACGTTGCCTTGGACATCCCTTCCCTCTACGCCTACGATCAGTGCGGTCGTATCGGAACCGAAATGACCAACGTCATAGTCACGGTGCCATCATCGGAAGTATCATTTGGGAACAATGCTGGAATACATGTCATCGCCACATCATTCGCAGTAGACTATGGTCATTTGCTACCGAATCACGTTCCGGCAAGTGCGTGGTTCTACGATCAACCACAATGCTACTCGCTATCCATTTGGTCAAGCTCACTCATAAATACGACGGGAACAGCATGGCAATCTTCTTTCGGACAGCAATTCCCAGCATGCGGAACTATCTGGGAAGACAACTTTCAGCCTCAGCTTATAGCCCCAACTCAGATCAACGACTTGCAACCAGAGTGGGCAAGCTGCACTGCACTCTTCGGCCTGTATGATCCTCCTATCGCCCTGCAGCAAGTGACGACTGCCGCTGGGCCAACCCTGCCGAAGGGACAAAGCGTAGCTCCAGCGACATCCGCCGCACCGAAACAGACTCCTGCTCCAACTCTGCCATCAGCCACAGCGGCAAAGAGCACCAAAGCTCCAGCTGCGCAGTCTGATCAGCTACCGTCGGCAAACGCAGACAAGCCTCAACCAACAACACAGGATGTTGGCGCCATCATCGTGTCAGCAGCTACCGCCGCGTCCAGTGCTGGCAATGCCCATTCTGCGGCAAACGCCCAATCTCAGGGCAACGCTCAGTCTCCGGGCAATGCTCAATCTGCTGGCAATGCTCAGACTACCGTCGTCGCAGCGCCATCTGGAGGAGCATCTATTACTGTGATCCAGCAGGGCAACTCCGTGGTTGTAGCAGCCGGACAGACCACTGTCAACCTCACACCAGGTGGTAATAATGAGGTCAACAGTCAAGCTATCTCTGTTCCAAGGATTGGCAATGCCATTGTTGTGGGAGACTCCACCATCGCACTGCCAACAGCTGCGGCAATATCAGACACTCCTGCTGCAATCATCACGGTCGGATCCTACACCATTACAGCTCAGCAAAACCAACCAGTGGTTATCGGAGATAGTACGTTCTCGGCTGGTGGCACCGCTGCCATCATTGATGGCACTACGTTCTCGGTTGGACGCTCTGGCCTCGTTGTAGATGGATCGACTACAGCCTTCACTCAGACTCCTGCTGCTGATGTGATCACGGAAGGCTTCATCCTAGAAACTCAAGGTTCTTATGTCCTAGCCGAGGAGAGTGGAAGTACGATTCCGCTTTCGGATGGAGAGCAGACAACGTTTTTCGACAGGACTTTCAGTGTGGCTGCTTCGGGCGATTTTGTGCTGGTCAATGGTATACTGACTGCCAGCAGACCACGAGTTTCGACAACCAGTACCAGCACCAGCACGGGTATCCCTATCGGCGGACCAAGAGGGAGTGGTGCTTCGGCTACTGCGACATCGTCGAGGAGCGCGGCTTCAGCGGTACAGATTGCGGGACTGGGTAGCTTGCTGGGAATGTTATGTGTGGTGGCAATTATATGGTAAAGTGCTGTCCGTATTTGGATTCGCGTTCGCAAACACCACAAGGCACGAACCCATGTAATGCTATAGACGAATAGACATCCATTATCTTAACCGCTTCAGCTTCGACCATTAGACAGCATCTCAGATCGCTTGGGGATACAGGCAAGATGAGGGAAATACCAATCTTGTGCTATATTCAATAGCCGTTCCCGCGGCCTTCATATTCACTGCCATAAGTCGTCCATATTGATGGAGTCTTGTGAAAAGCACCTTCTCTTGACCCTAGTCCCAACTTGGCTAGCGCGATGTGACTCAGGTGCTACTTCGCCTCCACGTCGCCCTCAACTTTCCCTCTTGCAACACCGCAGTCCAGATTTGATCTCGTGCCGCATTGTTCTGCAACGTGCGCGACCGTCAATTCAGGCTGTGCTACGAGGCATTGAGTCAACAAGGTACAAGTATTGTCTTCTCCTTGCGCTCTCCTGTTCCTACCACTTATCCAATAGATACACAACAAGCAAGCAGGCGACCTCTGTCATGGCGGACGACATAGGCAACAATGATAAAGCCATTGGCGACATCAGAAGCGCTTGTCAACAGCTTGCTGTCCACATCGACTTTTTCTTCGTCACTACACACAAGAAGCCTGAATGGCTACAACCCACGCAGTTCACCAACTACCTGGTCCCGACAATGCCTGAAGCAGCAGGCTTCTTTGGAAACTCGAGAGTAGAACTTATATGCGCGGTCCATATGACCGCAGAGAGGTTCTGGCAGGTCCTTCGCGAGAAGCTCGAGCTACCGGAAGATCATGTGATGCCAGATACGGTGTCGGGCACATTCGAACTCTCGGCCAAAGATTTTGGTTGGCGTCCTCATGCGCTCGACTCTCTCACACTGATATTGAGATACTGCGGGGTGCCGAGCGAATACTACGATTTCCCTTGGCTGTCAAACAGCGTGCTTCGCGACGATGTCGATAACTGGACTGCACTGGACGACATCGAGGACGCACACGCGATGAAAGACTGGCTAAGCATACTTGATGAGGAATCGGTAGCTATATTTCGCTCACTTGTGGTACGGCTAGCGAACTGGGCTATCCTGCATGGCCTAATGGCTGCTGAACAGCGATATGGTCTGCTTACAACACAGTGCCTGATTTGGATGGTACACGATTTTGCGGACCTGACTCGTTCTTACCACGAACTCAAAGATGCCGTTGCCGCAACATGTATTCCAGCGCTTCTCGGCGTATCTGGCAATAGTCTAAGCATCAAAGCTGCTAGGTCCCAGAGAAATGTTGCCGCACACGTCTCAGTAGACGCTGTACGGAGGCTGAGAGACGTTGTCGATAGAACAGTTGCAGACAGCTTGCCAGTCGCAGAACCCAGCTCAATCTCCCAGGCAAGAGAGAATTTCCTGAGGTAGGCCAATCAGAGACATTCACTTCCCTTCCTCGACCATGATTGCCATTCCTTCACGAGCCTTTCGCTAACTTTGCCCTTTGCCGCTTAGAGATCACAAAGTCACCATTGCGCTGACCTCCGAGTGTTGGCATCCTCAGAAGCAGAAGCGCTACCACGATCTTCTCGTCACCGCGTCGACCAGCTTCCAAGCGAACCTACGAAAGGGCACCAAGGACCAAGTCGCGGCGAACATTTGGCCTGCGATCGAGAAAGTCGATCAGACTACCTCGCGTATCTACATGGGCATGTGTGGTATCGAGCGTTCAGAGCTCAGCTCGCCCAACTCTTCTTGTCAAGCGCGCCTAGAGTCTATTCTGGAGAAAGTGCACGATGAGTGTCGATGGGACCGAGACGAAGCTCTCTTGAATGCGCACTTGCTCACGGAGTTGCCGCCGCCCCGGCCTGAGCACCCTGATCTGCCTATTATGTGTCAGCTAGAAATGCAAGAGAATACCTTGCCACCAGCAACCGCGACAGCAGGCAGAGCCACATCGGAGAAGTCAAAATTCCTCGATGCGGCCAAAGCGATTTCGAAACTTCGATGGGATCCTCAGTGGAGTAGCTTCGAATGGGAAATTGGTTATGAGGACAGATTCGATGGCCTAATGTGGAAGAATTTGGAGGACTGGCAGGCTCACACGGAGGAGGAAGACTTCATTCCCACGCATCGAGTGAGGCAGGTTCGCTTGAGAGACAGTCAGGAGGTATACTGGAACAGGGATACGAGGGATTCATCGCTCTAAGGAATACGAGAATGCCATCGCTTTGAGGGGCACGAGCACCGCGCTATGGCACACCTTTTAGGCTCTCCTCCCAACATACCACATAAACTCACCCTTGACCCAAGCCTCCCCAGCCTCCAAATCCGCCTCAACATCCCTCTCCAATCTCTCAACCCTCTCCTCATCCCATCCACTCCCTTCAACCTTACAAAGCGTCCCCCTCAACACATGCGGCCAACTCCTCGCCATCGTCCCCGTAGCAAACTTCCTCCCTTGCTCACTAGTCCCAGTCAAAAACCTTTCAACTCTCACATCCACACATCCTTCCTTCACAAGATACTCCCCAATTCTCTCCGTCTGATCTGTACATCTCTCCTTTTTCAAAAATTCTCGAAACCCTTCTGCTAATTCCTCCAGTGCAATTTTCTTAGCGTTGGGAACGAGAGAGAAGATCTTTACGGCGCTGCAATCCCAATCTTGCCATTGAATCCATCCTGCACCACCTTTCTTCAACATTCGTACTGCGTTGGACACGGTTTGGCGCCACTGTTCCGGAGTCGAGAGGTTTACATGCATGAGTCTGATATTCACAGTGTCGAAAACACCTTCAAAATCTTCTCCAGCGCCTTGCGGATCTGCTGCGTCGGAGATGTGGAACGAGACGTTTTCTTCTTGTTCTGAGGGGGAGGAGGGGAACTGTAAGGGACTGATATCAAAGCCATCACCTGAAATTTGGTGACGGCCGGAAATGTTCTTGAGGAATTTCACAGTCTCGATTAGCCAGATCCCTGTGCCGCAGGATATGTCTGCCACGCGGATATCACCTCCACTGGCTGTTTGTAGAGCTGAGAGGATCCTTGGATGAATTAAGTGGCCTGCGAAAACATCATTGACGAGGTGGTGGTGTTGGGCATTCAGGCGTTGAGTTTCGGAGGGGTGGCGGGGGAGGGGATAGGTATCTTGACCAAGGCATATTTGTGACAGGGTTGGATGTGGTGGTTTCGAGAGACGGCATTATGAAGCTGCTACTTATGTGCCCAGCGGCGATTTTCGAGATCTGCATCAGCTGAAGGATTTGATAAGCGAATCTCGCGTCCACTGTCAGAATGCCCGAGGTGGAGACCATTGCGACCACGACTCCTTGATGTGGTTATCGTTCTTAGTGGTTCGAGATAAATACGGATCTGGGCGCGACGAGCTTGTGTATTGACCGGCCGCACCAGCTGAAATGTTCTTTGTATACAAGTATGATGGTGGGTTATGTTGTTGATACAGTAATGTACAGAAGAAGTGGCGATGGTATTAAAATCCGATTGACTCTTCGTCATCGGCGACGATGTTTGATGGTGCGTCGACAGGCTTGCGCAGAAATGCTTCCAGCAGAACACCTGTAGCAACGCCAACGTTCATGCTGTCGACGCCGACGTCTGGTGTGCCTTCTGCTCTAGCGCCGCCTTCGATGGAGATAAACTTGTCCGCTCGAGCTCGAAGATTCTGTCGTAGACCTTCTCCTTCTGCACCGAGCATAAGTATGCAGGAGTGCTTTGCAAGAGGACTGTTGCTGGACAGTGCAGAGGCGGTAATGTGCTGATCATGGTTCGGCCGCCTCGATTCTTCCTCAGTAGGTGCCACGGCTCCATAGATCTTCCAGCGATATCTCGAGCAGGAATGAATGAAGCCAGATGCTGATGGAACCGCAAGTATCTGGACAGCTTCGCAAGCGCCAGATGATGCTTTTGCTAACACTGCGGAAGATAAGTTGGCGCAGGTACTCGTGGCTATTGCGACAGCATCTACACCATAGAAGTGAGCCGTGCGAATGATATTGCCAACATTTCCAGGATCTTTGATGCCATCTAGCAGCAGCACCAAAGGATGACGCCAGCTACTGCCAAGAGCACGTATAGTCCTGGGTGCACCATTGATTTCTTCTTCCTCGCTGCTCTGCTTGCCAAGCTCAACTGGAATGACGCCTTTGCGCAACTCTGGTTTCATCAATCCGAGTACTGTAGGCGCTGGTAGTCTCGATGTTTCGAGCACTACGCCATTGTGAGGTCGATCGCCTGACATCTGGTTAAGCAGTGCTACCCTGCTCTCATTGACGATGTGAACCTTTGCTGCTTTGGCAAGCTGCTGAAGCTCATTGAATGGCTTCTCTCCCGAAGCTGTTCCTTCGCCACCAATGTCGCGCTCGAAGATCTTTGGATGAATGTACAACTTGTAGCACTTTCTGCGCCTCGCTCGCAAAGCGGCGAGAACACTGTTGTAACCATAGAGAAACTCGCTGCCAGCGCTAGAGTATGGCAGAGCAAGAGGCACATCGCCATCTTCACCCGACATCGTTGTTCGTTCTTTCCTGGCGGGTTTGGAAGGCTCATTTCTCACTCTAGCCTTCTCCTCCATGTAAGCAGCCTTTCGCTGGTTTGGATCTTTTGTAATCCGAGGAGAAGCTGCTACATCAACGTCAAGCGTTCCTTGTTCGGTGATGTAGATGACACTCTTCTTGCCATCTGGAAGATCGCCGGCCAAGAATGTGCCATCCTTACTGCCATCTCGGAAGAGCGCTACGACTTCATCGGCTCCGTCGTCACTCTCGAGAATGGGATCCATGTTGATGTTCTTGAGAGAGAACTTGACGTCGCTGATCAAGTCTCGAACATCCTCGCCTGCACTTTCCTTGGACTGGATGAAGTGGATCTGTCGGCATGCGTTCTTGATGTGTTTACGAAGATCTCGTGGCTTTTGAGACAGAGGTCCGCGATCATTCCCCCCCTCACCATTGCGGCGTCGCATGCCCCCATTAGGCTTTCCAGCAAGAGCTCGTTCTCGTCTCTCACGTTGACCTGGCCGGTTACGTCCGCCTTGGCGTGGTGGTGGCCGGTCTCTACCACGATCGTTAAAATCATAGTCTTCGCTCAGACGAGAGGAACGACCATTTTCGAATTTGCTCGATCGTGAATTGAAACCTTCGTGAGATCGATAGTTGGACCGCTGTGGTCTGTCCCGATCTCGAAATCCATTTCTCGATGATGGTCGATCTTCCCTCGCAGACCTGGACCTGGACTCTCCAAAATCATCACGATCTCGTCGTCCGCTGAACCGACTAGTCTCTACATGGTCGCTCAATCGGCGTGGGTTGCCGAAGGAAGGTCGGTCCCGAGTTCCAGTCCTGGTCGATGGTAATGCTCTCCTGGACCGATCTCTGCCACCCCTATTAGAACTATCTCCGTCTCTGGTGGCGCGTAGACCTCTGTTGATGGCGGAAGTGGTGGACACCAATGCCCTTTGACCTGTCCACAGCCGGCAATGGAAGCATAGATGCCTCTGCAGCAAGCTTGATGACATTTAATTGTGTTTGCTGGCGGCGTGAACTTTTGGAAAGAAGGTTTGATATAGGCATAGAATTTAGATTCTCGGATATTGCTCGGCGAAACGCGTCGCCTGAACTCAACTCCATCACCCAAGCCAAGCTCACTTTCCTAAGCCCCTCCACCACAACATCGCGTCGCCGTGTGTCGACAACACCGCCAGTCCTCCCTCACCCATGTGCGAATAGCGCATTGCCTTTAGCAGCCATGCCGCCCGCTGTTCCCTTCCACTTCGATGCCCGCGGCGACTCCTCCGACGAGGATAGCGCCGGCATCGACCTCGCAGCATGGCAGTCTGGCTCCGTGGCTCCCAAAGCGCGTCCTTCTGGTGCTGCTCCGGTCGCGCAGATGGTTGCGCCCAATCCCGAAGTCATTGAGAGCAGCGCGTCACCAGAGCCCGCCATACTCGAATCTGGTCGCAAGCGCAAACGGACATCTCCATCGCAATCGCCAGTAGAAGTTGGTTCAGGATTCAAGGCAATCAATAGTCGACGAGAGTCGCAGCGGTCGACTTACAATCTAGATTCGGATGCGACGCCAGAAGCAGAACCATCGCCTATGTTTGTCAGTGAAGAGGAGGTATTACCGAAGCGAAATGGTAAAGGCAAGGACGCAGTACAGGGTCTGGTTGTGCATATTCCCGAGAAGGAGGTGGCTAGAGCTCTAAAGAAGCAATGGGAAGACTTTACCATTGGCGGCGATCGCATTCGACGCGTCTTGCGGGAACGATATGATGATGATGGGACAGTGCTGTACAACGTACAGTTTGACGACTATCGCAACGAAGAGGTATGTTCAACGTTCTTAGTAAGACTAAGCTCCCCCATCCTCTCGCAGAGCACTGCTCTCGAAAGCAGCCAAGTGAGGGTCTGTGTCAACGAGTAGCACGAGCCATTGTTAGTGAGCTCCATGTGATTCTCGGCCTCGGCTTGTGCTTCACGCGCTTTGCCCTTCTGCACAGAGTTATCCACAACCATGTGTGTAGCAATCTCTGTCACGGCTTCACTCACTTCGAGTCAGCTGAACCTATCACATGGCCGTTGTACAGTTTCTGCGGGCTATTTAAGGCGATCCCTGCACTTTCCACTCTTTCCACAAACATCAACACCTTCACGCTCTACGACGGAAACAATTAATCTAACCATCGCGCGTCACAGATAGCATTCAACGACCTGTTAGATTTCGAAAACGGTCAAGACGCGCTCGCCGACTTTCAAGACAATCCACCATCTGAGTCTGAAGTCGAAACTACCAAGAAGCGGAAAGGACCACGAGGACCACGAAACAAGCGCAGTTCCAAGATGGTTTCTACACGCACCGGCCGTCGGCAAGCCCAGCAGCCTGGGTTCGTCAGCACTATTGACGCGGTGGGTGGCAGTGACGTAGAAATGTCCGATGACGAGGACTTGTCTGCCAAGTTCGCGGGGCGGAGGCGGCGGAGACAAGACATGACTCAATATCAGGACGATGGCGAACCCGAAGACGACGACGAAGAGGACGAAGGATCCGAAGATGAGCTTGCACGAGGCACCCGAACTAGACGACGATCGGCCAAGACAGCTGCAAGCGCAAAGCCGACCAGAAGTCTTCGTGCTCGTCGAAAGTCTACAGGCTTGACTGAATCTGAGGAGGACGTCGACAGCGACGGAGTACCCTTCTTGCAGTCTGATCTGCCTGGTCAGCGTAAACGCAAGACTAAGCCACGCTCACGCACAAAGGGTGCAGATTACGAGGAAGATGGCATCGGCTTCACCAAAAGCACACGCCAGAGCGGCCGCACCACCAGACATCAGGGTGCTATGCAGGAGGTCGAGATGGATGACATCTATCGGTCGGACTCAGATTCGGAGCGCCGCCAGCCCGTGAAGCCGAAGATCTTGACCACGAAAGAGGTCTTCAAAGAGCTTCCTCGAAACAACGAGTTCTGCATGCGTCATCATCAATACTGCGAATCATGTGGCCAAGGCTCTAGCTTCTCCAAACTCGTCTACTGCCAGGGCTGTTCAGTGGTATATCATAAGCAGTGCCTTGGTCACCGCACGAATCGTGAACATTTGGTGACGAAAGTCGGCGAGGATGACTTTGTCTTGCAGTGTCGGCGCTGCGTTGCCTTTCCTAGGAAGAAAGATGCAACTGCACCCGATCAAGGCAAATGCTCTGGGTGTCATCGTCACGGTGGTGCCTGCAGACCGTGGAGACCTCGCAAGACACCTGGTCAAGAGCAAAGAGATCGTGACGAGAATGACGGTGTTGATCCGAGCTATCCAATCCCATCCGAGATGATCAACAACATGGACAATGTCATGTTTCGCTGCACGAATTGTTTCCGCGGCTGGCACTTCGAGCACCTTCCCTCACGTGCCGACTACGACACCATTGAAACGGAAGTCGATCCCGAGCAGCGATTCCGTGAATACAGTCGAGACTGGAAATGCAAGGACTGTGCTGAGATGCCTGCTAAGGTTTCTGGTCTCATTGCTTGGAAGCCTGTGGACGAAGACGCTTACGACCCTGCGCTCGGCCTCGAGGGTATGGAAGAAGAAGATATCATCTACCTGGTCAAGTGGGATCAGATGTCGTACTTCCGTGCCCGCTGGATGCCTGGTCCTTGGGTGTGGGGAGTGACACCGCCGATGACGCGAAAGGCGTTTGCAAAGCGCGATGATTCTCAGCACCCAAAAATGCGTACCGAAGATGCCATTCCCGAGGATTACCTGCGAACCGACATTGTGCTGAATGTTAAGTACACCAGCTATGTTGATATCAGGACCGAGGAGATCGATAAGGCGCGTATCCGCGAGATCGAAAAGGCTTTGATCAAGTACAAGGGCCTGACTTACGAGGATGCAGTTTGGGAGACTCCTCCAGGTCCCGAAGATGGCGAGCGTTGGAGTGACTTCGTCATGGCTTATAACGACTGGGTCGCTGGACGCTACGTTCGGCAAACTAGGCCCAACACTCTCAAGACGCGTCTGGAGAAGGCACGCAAAGAAGACTTCCGAAACCTCGAGAAGACTCAGCAACCTGAATCAATGGAAGGCGGAAAGCTCATGGAGTACCAGATCCAGGGACTCAACTGGCTTTACTACAAATGGTTCACTCAGAAGAATGCCATCCTGGCAGACGAGATGGGCCTAGGCAAGACCATCCAGATCATTGGCTTCCTTGCTACTATGGTACAAGACCACAGCTGCTATCCTTTCCTGGTCGTGGTGCCAAACTCGACTTGTCCCAATTGGCGCCGAGAAATTAAGCGCTGGGCTCCACATCTCCGCGTTGTCGCCTACTACGGTTCCAAGGAGAGCAGAGACATGGCATACAAGTACGAGCTTTACCCAGAACAAAGCAAAGATCTCCGATGCCATGTAGTCGTGACGAGCTACGACACTGCGGCTGATGAGAACTGTCGCAAATTCTTCAGGGGTGTGCCATGGCAAGGACTCATCGTGGATGAGGGACAACGCCTGAAGAACGACAAGAATCTGCTCTACGCAGCCTTATCTACACTCAAGGCGCCCTTCAAGATCCTTCTCACTGGTACCCCTCTGCAGAACAACCAGCGCGAGCTGTTCAATCTGCTCCATTTCTTGGACGATGAGTTTGACGCCGCCGCATTAGAGCAAGAGTACGAAGAGCTCGACGCATCAAAGATTGCTGCTTTGCACGAGATGATCCGACCTTTCTTCTTGCGTCGCACGAAGGCACAAGTCCTGACATTCCTGCCTCCTATGGCTCAGCTCATCGTGCCAGTCAGCATGAGTGTCGTGCAGAAGAAGCTGTACAGAAGCATTTTGGCCAAGAATCCGGATCTCATGAAAGCTATCTTCAGCACTGAGTCGACAAACCTCAAGCAAGGCGAGCGAGCATCGCTGAGCAACATCCTCATGCAGTTGCGCAAATGTCTATGCCACCCGTTCGTCTACAACAAGTCTATCGAGGACAGACAAGTCGATCTGGCATCTTCTCATCGCAACCTGGTCGATGCTTCAAGCAAGTTGAAATTGCTGGAACTGCTTCTACCAAAACTCAAGGAGCGTGGACACCGGGTACTCATTTTCAGTCAGTTCTTAGAGATGCTGGACATGGTTGAAGATTTTATGGACGGCATGCAACTCCGGTACCAGCGTCTTGATGGATCAATCAGTGCTCTGCAAAAGCAGAAGCGTATCGACGAGTTCAATGCGCCCGACTCCCCACTGTTTGGGTTCTTGCTCTCAACTCGCGCAGGAGGCGTCGGCATCAACTTGGCCACCGCTGACACTGTCATCATTTTGGATCCGGACTTCAACCCCCATCAGGACATTCAAGCCTTATCTCGTGCTCATCGTATCGGCCAGCAGAAGAAAGTGCTCTGCTTTCAATTGATCACTCGTGCTTCTGCCGAAGAACGAATCATGCAGATTGGCCGCAAAAAGCTCGCCTTGGACCATGTGCTGATCCAGGAAATGGACGCTGATGACGCGGATCAGACCGATCTCGTCTCAGTCCTTCGTCATGGTGCTGCTGAATTGTTCGAAGACAGTGGCGACAAGGACATTGTCTACGACTCTTACAGTGTGGAGCGCCTACTTGATCGATCGCACATGGAAGACACTAAGACCGGCGAGGACAAGTCAGCGGAGACTCAATTTTCAATTGCTCGTGTCTGGGCGAACGATAGTGCGACTCTGCAGGAAGCGGTTATCGACAATGAAGAGTCCGCACCCGATCCTGGCGTATGGGCCAACATTCTCAAGGAGCGCGAGCGCGTGGCTGCGGAGGAAGCTGCTGCCAAAGCCGAGGCTTTTGGTCGTGGACGTCGTGCTCGCGCTGCAAATGTTGACTATACCGGCGAAGTTGAGGAACTGGAAGGCGTCACAGGCGAGGCAATCACACCTCTCAAGAAGCGCAAGAAGAGAGACCCGCACGATTCAGACACGGATTTCCAGGCTGACGACAGCGAGGACGAAGTTGAAGACGAAGGTGAGCAAGTGATGGAAAATGGTGAGTTGATGGATCTGGACAAACCGGGTACTAAAGAAGGTCTAGGCAAGCAAAAGAAAGGTAAGCAGAAATCGCCGCTGCCCGCCCCTGCAGCAACCCCGGCAAAGCCGAAGGCGGAAAAGCCAAAGGCTACGCCCAAGAGCACACCTAAGAAAGCATCTACTACACAACCGCCCCAAAAGAAGCAGAAGACTACGCCGAAGCCAAAAGCTTCGCCGAAAATGCAAAGCAAGGCATCTAAAAAGGTCACGCAAAAGTCGGCAGCTCTTCAGCCAGTGAAGAAGTCTGGTGGCAAAGGCGATGCGGCAAAAGAGGAGACGCCAAAGAAGGCTTCCGCATCAATTGCGAAGAAGAGCCCAAAAGGTGCAGCCGAACAGGCTGGCAAGGCGCAGAGGTCTCCCGAGTCCAACACAAAAGAGACCAAAGATGCCACGAGCCAGCCTGATGAGACTCCTGCTGCTGATCAGTCTGCTGTGCAGGCTGCTCGGTCGGAACCTGCTGACGCCGTCGCTCCTGCTTCTCCAATGAGGGAGGGCGGCGTCACTCCCGCCGAGCAGTGTCTGTCGTCTACACCCCAGAACGGAAGCACTGTTGCGACCGCTATTGCCATCGACAGTGATGACGATAGCGAATATCATAGTGCTTCTGAAGAATCACCTCAACAAGCACAAGCAGGAGCATCAGACACGCCAATGGCAAACTCAAGCTAACGCGGCGCCTTTTCAGACATCCCGACTTTCAAGCGTGCAGTCATCCCTCACATCAGACCGGGCGACGATGCTATGCCTGTGGCCAGCACTATCGGTGATCAAGCTCTACCACCGAACCAGCAAGACATCGACGCAGCAGCGGACAAGCGATACATCAACTGCAGAGCCTGCGTCCGGAGGCATGAAGTCGGAAGTTGCCCTCTCAAGATCGCTGGAGTGGAACATTGTAATCTTTGCGGAATCGCGCATTTCGGCCAAGCTAGGGTGTGTCCTCACATCCAGAGTGAGACACAGGTAAGCAGGATCTTATCTCTCCCACCCGTCTACACTCCGCTAACCTCCGCATTCTAGGTCCGACAAATGATCGAGGCTTTGAAGTACTCGAATGAGCCTGAGCATCTCGTCAACGAAGCTAGACGGTACTTACGTGGACTGAAGGGTAATTTGGTGCAATTGAAAAAGCAAAAAGAATTGAAACAACAGCAGGCGCAATATGGTGGTGTGGGGCCATCGATGCAGCAAAATGGCTGGGCACCTCAGCCGCAGCCGCAGCCTCAGGGTACGGGTTATGGTGTCCCGGCTTGGTCTGCTTTGGGTGGTTATCATGGTCAGATGTAAAGTTCTGAGCATCGGTCGGTTTGATATTGGTGCTCCTTCTTGTGTTTTTTATTTCCAACACCAGGCAGCGCTTTACAGACGTGGAATGAATCGGAATTTAGGAGACAGCTGATCTCAATGGTCTTGCAATCCGCTCCGCTGCCCAGCCTTCGCCGTAATGGACCAGGACCAAAAGCTTATTTTTACAACACAAGAACTTTAGTGCCGCCAGGCTCAAGGATGTTGACTGCCCGAGCAGAACCGCAACAGAACATCTTTCCTCGCTGACTGTGATATTCCTCGCTTTTGAGCTACTCGATGAAGCGATGCTCAATCCCATAACTCCTTCCTCGGATCACCCTTTACCTTTTCACCCCATCGTCCTTCCCAAAAGCCTGGGACCTCCTGCTCGTAGTCCTCCTCTCTCAATGGCGTCTCCCAAGTCATGCTCCACCTTGAAATCCATGATGTCCACGAAGCGTCCTGTTTGTGCCGGGCTTGTGAAGAAATGTCCGAAGCTGCATCGTAGATTATGATGATTTGTGCTATGATGATCAGAAGGATGACAATTGGCGCGATGATGAGGAGTGCTTTTCGAAAGGTAGATGGCATATTGTTTTCCGACGAAATGGTTAATGTCTGCTTTGCTTGGTGCGTGAGTGATGCATCTCCGTATCATAGTCGAGACAGAGAGCTATATAGCCTGATCGATCGCTTGGCGCTACAAGGAGAGCTTGAAATACTATGATCAAGCTTCGGGTGCGTCAGCCTGTTGTTGGCAAAGTGTATGGCGTTCCCCCTGTCGATTCGTATACGTGATGGAAGTTTGATCGGCAACAGCATCGAGGACGAAGCACAGCAGTGATCACGGGGTATTCCTTTAGCATACGGACCCTGTGTCAACTCGGGATGTACCAACGACTTCCATAGCAATTGCAATTCTCAGACACGATCCAAGTCCCAGCAGACCACGGACAAAGACGAGCTGGAGAGTCTCTATCGCGTTCTAGATGCCATTCGACGACTCGCATATTTGTCTACGAACAGCTTCAAGTCGAGAACACTACTTCTCAACCAAATGCCCATCTAATTCGCATGCTCCCTTTGACTCAAAGCGTGATTTCAAAGGCAGCCAAGTCTCAGCATTATGATCACCCTGCCTCTTACTACTAGTTCCCATCACCCATCGACAGACAAATGCCGAGATCGATGGAGAAAAATCTCCCTAAGAGGAACACATAATGCGCTTGCATCTCCATTGAAGTTCGGGCTTGTCCACATCACAGTACTGGCGGCGGAGATCAGGCTTGGGCTGCAGTGGAGATGAAAGCTCTTGACGCTGTTAGCAAAACTAGTGAGGTCGATTGTACGTATGTAATCAGATGGGTAGCACCGATCGTTTTGTAGGCATGCCGTATCCCAAGAAGCACTGTTGGATCATGCGATTCGATGAGAAAGGCACCATCGTACAAGTAAGGTCCCTCTATTTTGGATGATCTAGGAACTCCTTGAAGATATTCGAGTCTCAATACTGACGCCAGCTATACCAGGTGCGAGTGTACGCCGACACGCAGCTCTCGCAAAGCATTATGAATGCCACCAGATAGCAATTCCTGTCAAATCCGCATGATTGAAGCGAATTGGGTCGTTTCCAGATTGACATCGTCTACCTGTCTCGATATTTGGCTCCAGAGAGTTGATCGTTGTGAATGATCGAGGGCTGGCAGGTCATTCTGGCAGAACTCGCTGGTTAGGATGGCCTGTTCGGACGCCGTAGCAGTAGGAGATGATTTGAGGAGAGCGCCCTAAGTCAGAGGACGCTCATGGGCAATGTCACGATGTTTGTTCGCACACCAAAGTAGCCACGCGACACGATGACAGCTCCACGAAAATCGCCGAAGTCGGCCCGGCTCCCCGACCTCCAACTCATGTCTCTCTCCTATCATC
>JAASFE010006199.1:142866-217154 GCA_013365205.1 Pseudocercospora cruenta
GGCGCGCTTACAGTTACTGTATACTTTTGTCGTGTTGCTCTCTGACACCACGAATCGTTCTCCATCTCTGGAGCGAAATTCTGGACATGCAGATACCTCCAGCCACCCAAGACAAATAGTGTGTCTTGGCCATGCAATCACATCAGGCCTGGAAGTCCTGATTGAAGCGGAACATGGAAGGAGCGCTTCCATGTCAGTCGAACGGGCCATGCTGATGCGGGTGAAAACACTGCCTCTCAGCTTCTGACCGACTCTTCGCTGAGCACCTCAAGCACCACGAGCAATACCGATGTTCATCAGCTCATATAGTCAAGACCTCAAGGGTGATGAAGGAACTCACGGATTCCTCACCACAATGATTCCTACTTCAGGTCTACGATGAATGCCGGTCGATCTGTCAACGGCTGAACCGAGATCCAGAGTGCCACAGTGCTGCCACGAGATGCCACGGGCTGCCACGATCAGCAAGGCCCACCGAGACATCTAAAGCGACAGTCTGTGATTTCTGGCCTCGTACCCTGCCAAGATATCTCCACCTTGAGGCAGAATCTAAACCACAGCCAGCATGCAGCCTCGAAAACCCCGGACAGTGGATTTAGTATGCCTCTAAGGCTGGTGCAGGATGCGATCACCACCTGTCTCCAGAATGTGAACACGAACCGCGCATTGGACTTCATGGTGTAAGAGCAGTGGGCATGACCATCCACTGAGTCCATGTTGATCGTGCCGGAGCTAGAACGATGAGTGACATTGAGTAGTCTGGGTCCCAGCCTGAGAACTGAACATGAATCGAGGCCAAATGCCCGTCAGCTGACAAAACGCTAACATAGTGCACTCGAACTGGCGTCCGGGGAAGCCTTTAGAAGAAGCCTTCGACCGTTTTGGGAAACCGGACATCAACCAAATGGCCATGGCATCTGGTTGCGTGACCTTAGACGGCGATACTGCAGCTCGGTATGAGCATGTCAGTGTACTCGCGAATGATCATTGGTCAACGCTGGTGTCGAGTGTACTGTTTCCAGATGTAATCCTCGCCTATCCCGAACGTCCGTCGTGAGTGCGGCCCATCTGGGGTATTGGACACATGCTCTCCGAGCCTTGCGTTGAGCATATTCGGAAGTGCCTGTCGTTCGCATCCGCGCATTCCAACGGAGCCGGACTTAAATGGCCTCAAGCCAAGATCAAATATCTTGCACGCAACAGACTGGACACAGCCCAAACTCTGGGCAATGCAGCCCGCGAGCGCCTTACGAAGATAGATTGATCGAACGGCCTTCGAGTCGCTCTTCCATTGTCCAGCCACGATGGCTCACGAGCACAACAGCACAGCTGCGTGGAAAATCCACCAGAGAGGAGAACGGAGTGCTCAGGCCGGAACATCTGCCTGGAACGTTACAACGGCTGGCGGGTACGTGCACTGAGACTTTGCTCTGAGGCATGCTCGAAGCCATGGCACTCGCCATCGATTTACAGGCTCGTGGAGGCGTGCTGTGCCGTTGGCGCAACTTTCACCAGCTGAATGTGCACCACCACATGACAGTAAATGGCCTGATGCCATGGCTGGCAAGCAATGGAGCACAATCTAGACTCTCGACAGGACACTTACAGAGACCGGCAAAGATTCTTGACAGCACGATGGTTGGGCATATAAAGAAGGCATGCACGACCTTGATGGTCTCAGCATCCAAGTATCGATTGCATATAATTCAACATGAAGACCGCCCTTTTCGCCATCGTCAGCTTTCTGGCTTCCCAAGCTACGGCAGTCACTCGCTGCAAGTCTCCTCCTGCTCCACAAGAACTCAAGGTGCAGATTGATCAAGAGCCAACAAACGGCCGCGTCTCTGGTTATCAGAACAATCAGTACGTCCAGTAGCAACGGACGTGATGATCGAGTCTCGCCTCACATCCTCCGTCCATATACACAAATACGCTCAGGGCGAAGTCAGGCTGACCACAATGTAGGAGATTCGAAATCAATACCTACGTCCACGTTATCACAACCGCCGCCAAGGAAGGCACAGTCAAGCGGAGTGCCATCGACGCACAAATGAGAGCTCTGAACGATGGCTACAAGAACTCCCGCGTCAGCTTTAAGCTCAAGAAAGTCGACTACACAGTCAACGATGACTGGGCCAGTGATCCGGTCGAGGCGATGCCATCCGCTGCGGAGCTGGAGTACAAACCCAGACTTCGAAAGGGCTCATACTCCGATCTGAATCTATACATCTTGAGCGATCTTGGCGATGGCGATTTGCTGGGATATGCATACTTCCCTAAGAAGAATCCAACCGCGCAAGACAAGCTCATTGATGGTGTGCATATTGGTTCACGAACTCTGCATGGTGGCGTTGCGCCGTACAATCAGGGCAAGACTGCTGTTCATGAAGCTGGCCACTGGCTCTCGCTGTTTCATACTTTTGGAGGTCCGTGTGAGGAGACTGGTACCTGCACTTGTGATGGTCCTGGTGAGCAGAACCTTAGACACAGCCAAGAGTGTAGACCTAAAGCTAACATGTCTTCCAGGTGACTTGGTCAATGATACTCCAGCTTCCATCGCACCAACCTATGGTGCATGCAACCAGAGAGTTGATACCTGTCCGACAAAGCAAGGCTTGGATGCTCTAAGCAACTACATGAGCTACACTGACGACGCTTGCTTGACGAAGTTCAGCTCCAAGCAAACCACTCGTGTTCTTTATAACTACGCTCAGCTGCGCTGGAGGAAGTAAGTGGGGAGCGCACGAGCGAGATTGCGCAAAAAGCCGAGGTAGAAATGGTTCTACAGCACGATGATGATGCATGATATTATGTCTCTCCTTTAGTATGCCAAATGCCCATTTCATCCACTATCTTCATGATCTTCGTCATCATCCTCAGCGGCTCTCATCCGTTTGCTCTTCATCGTCCTCTTCAATTCCGGAGTCGTAAGCACATGTCCATCATCGCCAACCTCAGCACTAAGTATTCGACCCAGATCTGCTACTGCTCGCCAGAAATGGGGAGTATATCCGTGGTTCGGCACATCGGTCCTGTATCTTTCCTGAGATGAGAGCGTCAATACCGCGCAGAACCAGATTGCTGTGAAGAGTGATGTGAGGAATAGAAGTAAGAATGAGAAGCCCCATTGATAGTTTTCCGTAGGTGTGCATTTGCCGGCAGGCGTGTCGAGAATCTCGTAGCCTGTCACGACTGTGCGATTTGTGGTTCGATTTTGGTACCAGCAGCCGTAGCCCTTTTGGCCGTTGTTGCTGACCAGGACGTGGATATCGAGGAGAGGTGATGGGAGAACTGTCGTGGAATTGTTGTGTTTGAAAGTGCTTTCACCGCTAATGTATTGGGAGTTGGAAGACTGTCCACTGGGGTAGATGCTGCTGACATTATCCGTGGTGGAGTGATAGTCCAGCCGCTGATAGTCTTCATATTGACCGGTATGGTTGCGGTAGTACTCGTACAGGCTTTCTGCCGCCGACAGGTTTCTTGCTTGAGAACTTGGCATGTTTGCCGTTTGTTGAGCTTGCATGTTGTATTGCTCTGGCACATCAGCTGAAATGATGAAATCGTTTTCTAGTCCGACTCGAGAAGCATCGCTGACAATGCCCCAGCATGGCGTGAAGCTGCTCAGCTGTAGCGTTTCGCCATCAACCGTGACTTCGGCATTCATGACCGCACCGTAGCTTGTCATTGCGCCGAGTAGAGTCGGCCAGGCAAAGATAAATAGTCCCGAGAATATCATAACAAGGTATACCCCGATCGTATATCGTGTTCGTGGGTATCGTTTTCGCCAAAAGTCCCGCGCCAGTGTCGAAGCTCCCTTGAGAGTGCCATTATCAAATGCCACGGCAGCATATGTGTCACACGTAAGCTGGTTCGTTGGAAGCATGTTCGTCAGAACCTGGCTGAAGGCATGATAAGACATATAGAGAAGGAAAAGCTGTCCTCCTCGTCCGATGACCAGGTCCCAGAAGATGTCGAGAAATTTAGCTCCTGTAAATGAAAGGCCTCCAGCGACTGGCAGCGTAATTGCAACGATGTTCTCTATACTCCAAAGGTTCACTTCAGGTATGACTTTTGTGCTTCCAGGTAAGCAGGTTCCTGCAGCTCCGTTGCTCGGCTTCCGATAAGCAGAGATGACTCCGAGTGCGAATGGTAGAACGACCAACGGTATAACAATCATTGAACTGGCCAGTGGTGGATGCGATGTCGAGAATGGAATAGGTTTTCTAACGACCGGCGGTCCTCGTAAAGCATCTCGCATCGCCCGAAGTGCTTCGAGCTCAACAGAAGGCGCTCGTACCAGTTCCTGGCTAGATCTGTCGCTTTGGAAAGAGCTTCGCGTTGCCGGCGTTACACTTCTCGGCCTTAGAAGTTGCAACTCAATTGGTTGTGGCGGCGATGATGGGCCTGCTTCGCTACGAGAGCTCGCGATGGAGACATCTCGCCTTGATCGTCGTACATCCAGCGTATTCGAAGGTTCATGAATTGATACATCTCTCTCGCTATGAAATGAACTTCTTGCTGAGACTACTCGCGAATCCAACTCGACTGGTTCGGGTCTGGGTATCAGCGCCTCGGTATCGCTGTGCTCATCGTCTCTGGCCATGAGAGCTGATCCTTCCTGTCGCGATCCTTAAGATGGCCAGTCGGAGAGATTGTCGCTGGAAGCCGTTAGATATGCCTCCTGAGCAGACATACTCTTCGATTTCAGTCGAGCATGAGAAGCGGTCAGTGAGGTTGCACTGATGTCGAGACATTCCTTTGACCAAGATCAGCTGTGGCTGGTATAGACAAAAATATAACACGAGGGCTTGGAATGTTGTGCTACGGCTGTGCACTAGGCCGAGACTTACTAATGGCGCAACCTTGTTCGTGCGGCTGGCGCTCCTTCTCCAAGCGGCATCCCGCAGGCAGTATGGCACAAGCATGGCCCTTATAGCACGACAGAAACAATGCTCGATGTCACAGCAGCGCATTCCTGTCCTCAATGCATCAATTCGGCTAATGCTCAATCCTTCTAATGTGGACTGTTCTGCGATGAGTTTCCGTGTCGCGTCATATCGAACGGAGGGAAAGAAGTCGCGAAGGATCGAAGTAATTTGCATGCAAGCGAACCCTCAGCCTCAAATGCCGAATTAGCTAAGCTAAGCCGTAAGCGAGAGTACACGGCGTAATTCTAGGCCAACGTTACCATCAGGTCATTTCACATTTCAGTTTCAGAAGCTCTTCATCCTTCTGTTCTCTATACACAGGACGATCGACTAAGGAAGGCTCAAGAACACCTTCTCAAGCGTGGGATAATCAGGAGTTCCAAGTCCTGTGGAAGGATCCCATCCAGACACGGCAGGAAAGCCCTCAGTTCCACATCCAGGATTTGAGCCGTTCTTGATGTCGTGAAAGATCTCAGTGTGCTCATACAGAACGGCATTGACGAAGCCAACTGGCCCCTTGCCGGAGTCTTGACGCTGCTGATTGATCATGGCAAGAAGCGAAGACCAGATTGGAGCCGCCAGGGATGTGCCGTACGTTTGAGTCAGATTGCCTTGAACGAAGAGGTTGAAATGAGCACCATTTGCAGACACATCAGGATACTGCGAGACATTAATAGAAGCACTCGACTAGTGGAACTTGCACTACTCACCGCGCGACCAGCTCTATTATAGATACCAGTGTTCACACCAGTAGTGGTGTTGCTAAAGCTGCCATCACTCGGGGCTTCGTAGCAGGCGTATCCCGGATCGTGGTTGGCGAAGTAGCTGGAAACAGCGCTCTCCTGGTACTTCTGTCGCGGGAAGAAATTTGAGAAGCCACCAGAGGAGCTGAAGAAAGTCGTCGGGTTGGCGCATCCAGCAACCTGCTGATCTCCGATGGTCGGCTGGTACATGACTGATTCCGCGTCGCGAACAGTCTGATCAGCTTCAAGCTGTGTCGCACCCACAGCAAGTACATAAGGACATCCAGCAGGATATTGAGGATTGAAAATTGGTCCGTTGAGGGTCTGAAGGTCTCGTGATAGACATGCGTTGACGTCACATTCTGTGGTTCCATTATCGGTCTTTGGAGGATGAGCTGCGACACCATAGTCGCCTGTCGCGAAGACGAAAGTGTGTCCTTGCAAAGAGAGTTTCATGAACTCGTTGCATACACGGGACACCACGTTGAATCCATTTCCAAGCTCGGGACCTCCATAAGAGATGGAGGTCACTGACGAGAGAGGTGCGCCTGGACCAGATCAGCAGTGTCTTGCTCGCACGTTCCACAATACACTTACCACCGCATTGGAAGCCGGCGGATTTGTCTTCGTCATCACAGAACGATCCGTCGAGCGCGTCCAGCAAGCTGCCGAAGAGGGTATCGCCCGTGTAGCTGTCAGGCAGGTTGGCAGGCGGTTGAATTTGGTAGAGCGTGATCGGAGCATCACCCAGAAGTGCATAGGCAATGTCGAGGTCGACATCTGACTCGCCACCAGCTGAAGCTTGAGGAGCTGGCGCTTCAGCTCCATTGATGGAGACAAGTGCGGGATGTGTGCCAGTAGGAACGTTCCAAGCGTACATCGCAAAGTATTCGTTCAGATCCTCTTGCGACTATTCGTCGCCAAGCCCTTCCGCAATGCCAAGTATGCCGGAATCGATCTTCAGGGAAGGCTTGGGGGTGTCGTACAGGGCCCGGAGACAAGGTGGTGTAATGTTTCTGCCGCACGCCTGAAGGTCTGCAGGAATGCCGCCACCTGGTGGGTGCCATGGCTGGCCCCAGTATGGCGGACGGTGCGAAGGTGGTGGTCCCCAATGTCGGCCACCGCGTCCATGACCTCCCCCGTAGCCTCCCCATCGCTTCACCTTGGTCTTGCCGACTGGTTGGGAAAGCTTTGCTACGCCTGGAGTCAAGTAGTCCACGTGAGGAGCGATGTGTGCAGGCAGAGCATACTGGTCGCATCCTAGACGAATTGTGCCATCCTGGCTTTTGTACTCGTGAATCTGTGCTTCCAAGAGATCCTCAACGCTAGATGCTGGAGCTTCGAATGCGATCCACCCCGTCGCAGTCTTCTTGGCATCAGAGATGCCAGACTGACTCAGCCAGTCCAATACTGCGTTCACTGATTCTTCCGAAGGTCCGAAGGTCGCATCTACTTGTTCTGCTGTCCAGTGCTTGCCATACTGCTTGGACGAAGGATGAGATCTGGCATGTTAGATGCGCTCATGCGTTCGGTGCAGTAGGAGACTTACACTTCCATAAGATAGTCGTAACCCCGGTCGAGATTGCGCTGGGTAAGGCCAATGCGGACAGGAACTATTGCATCGTTCTCGACCCTGGCCGTCTTCCTGCCAGCATACTGAGAAACAGTCCGCTTTTCATGGACCACGCTGCCTGACCAGGTTGGCGCAGCAGCAGCAGTCACTGCCAATGCTGATAGCAAAAGTCCCCACATCGCCGCTCAGATGCTAATTGCAAGCAAACTGCTCCATGAGCCTGGACACAGCTGGCATTAAATGCCAGTCCCTGCCTCAGCCTCTTCAGTAGAAGTTGCCATCGAGCAGCAGCCATTTCAGGCGACGGCAGCTCCACGGTATAGACTAATGCGCTGAATATTGCTCACTGTGGATCTTGCAGACCATTCAAGAGCTAGCAATGATGTTAGATGATCCTGCTACAACATTGAGGCCGCCAGGCTGAAGTGTTTTCACGTCATAGATGCTCGATCAGATCTGTGAGCAGCCGTGTTTGGGGCCATGAACCCTCTCCGAGATCTGTCAAGCAAGGCTCGCTTCGTAGAAGTTGCAGTAGTCGGAGGAATGGCTAGGAAGCTAAGCAAGAATAAGCATTCCGCTTGACACGTGCTTCCGTTCCGGAGGCTGAGCCAAAATCTGAAGTCGGAGGGAACTGAAGGGTTTATGTTGATGTGGAAAGAAGTTTGCAGATCTTGGCAAGATGGACGCCTGAGCTGAGTGCTGTAAGAGTGATCTGCCGCATTAGTTTCCTGCGATAATTATCGATTGGTTGGCACGATTTTATGTATCAGCGAATAGTCGGAGAATTTGGACACGCCCATTATTGTGAATCTGTGCTGTTGTTCCCCTCCAGCAAGTCCTGCTTCCAGGCTGTGAAGATGCAGCACTAGGCACTCATTTCGGAGGTCAAGCGCTGAGGCATCGACTAACTTTTGAGGATCTTGACATTGAAAGCCTGCAAGGACAGCTTTCGTAGCATATAGTGATTCCTGCCTTGTCCTGATCATCTCTCAATGCGAACTGATCTTGAGCTATGTACGCAAGAGCCGCGTACACGGCTGCCATGAGGAAAGGATCGTCATGTGCAATCATGCTAATATCCGCCATCGAGCCAAGATGCCTAGGTCACATCAAAGAGCTCTAGGCTCTGACTGCTCTTTGAGACAATAATGGCTGGCTCATTGGAGCAACGCGTGGATCGCGATGCCTTGTGTTCCCTTTTGTCGAGCATGGATCGCCTGAGCATTTCAGCATGATACACGAGCTGTAGCTCATAGCAACGCCTCCTTACAGCCATGTTCTTAACATCGTTCGTATTGCGCGACACCGTTCGACTCTAAGACAGCTTCGCGGCCTTTGTGGTTCTGGTCGTAATCTTTTGGAAGCAATGAGGCTGAGACGCGTTCAGCGTAGAATCGACGCGTGGTCCATTTTTCGAGACTCATGCCAGCGCTCGATTCGGTGATACCGTTCGTGGAAGGAATTGTTGTGTTATGGTGGCAGAGATGATCAAGACTCTTCGGATGGTAGTTTCATCCCCTGTCTGTCTGCCAAGCATTATTGCAGGGGGATCAAACCTTCCGATGACAACACGACTTTCCACAAATACATACATCGACAACCACACCTGAAATATCGATAGAGCTTCAGACGCGCTCGGGTCTCATTGGCACTGACCAATGGAGATGGAACAATACAAGCTCGAAAAGTCCCCACGCCATACAGACCACAGCCACGAGATCGTCAACGATGTATTGTCCAGGCCCACAGGCGCATCTGGTGAGACAGTACTTCACGATCACAAACCGAGCAAGAGCAGGAAGCAGAGAGGTGGCGGCGCCCAGATGTGCCTTCACTGAGAAGGCCAGGTCGGCTATTTGGGCTACCACTGTGCGTGCTCTGACACGATCTCAATCCTCTGACAGACCATAACTTCCATAAGTATCTTGATCCGCCCGGCTCTGTGTCCTAAGATACGTCACTCTTCAGTCTCATTGCTTTCCTTTCGTATTTCTCTCTCTATATACTGCTGACAAGCATGCCTATACACATGTATGCGATCAATATACTTCGTATCATTGGTGCCTTGCTAACTGTGTATTAGAACAATGAACACATATATTCTGTTACACATCCCGGAATCCAGACCTGAGTTTTTGCACGGTATGTCGTGGCTCGCACAATGGACAAAGCATCTTTGTGCCAATCTTGAAAGAAGTAGGAGGCCGTCTTGCTCGTACAAAGGAAGCCTCTTGCTCGTACAAAGAAAAACATCACGGCAACAATGCATTTGTGATTGAACGCAACAAAGCATTGTAATCCAGCCAGCACCAGGAGAAAGCATTTATATGCCCAACACCCGGCACGTTTTCTGTTTCCTCACTTTCCCCTCTCACGTTGCATTCTAGACGACTTCTCGCACCGCAGTAGCTGGTCTACTGTCAACCAGAAGAGTCTCTATGAGCAACAGGAGAGACAAAGTCACCCCATTTACAAGACTTCCTGACATTGAATACACTGCTACTTCATCACACAAGCACGACATGGCCAGCCCAGAACAAGGAAGCCAAGCCTCTGGCAGGCGGTCATCCTTGGCCAACTTCAACAATGCTGACATCATCCGCAGAATGAATGGAGTAGACCCAGATCAGTCACCTGGGTCAGACTTCACAACCACCTTTGGCCAAGTCCCGCAGCAGCACATGTTCCACAATGTGCAAGTCCAGTCGCGGCCGAACATGGGCTCTAAATTCAGTCCATCCACCATTGCCTCGCCGTCTCATCAGCAATCTTCCGTCACACGCCAACCTTCAAAGGCGAAGCGCGCTTTGAAGGATCTCTACACCAAGGCGAAAGACAAGACCATCAAGTTTGTCGACGAAACCCTCCCGTCTCCTGGTCACCCTGACGAGTCCTACCCAAATGCTCTGGCACCGAAGCGCGAAGTCCAGATCTCACTTCCCATTCAGGATGAGACATGGCTCGAGAACTTCACGAATGCCGTGACCGGCAACAACGCCGGCCGCACTCTGGTCTTCATCGAAGAGGCTCAGGATTTGAGAAGGGAGCAGGCCACCTATGCCGGCAGACACTGGAACCAGACCAACTTTGTGAAAGACAAAGAAGGCGTGGAACGACAACGCCTTCAAAGCACAAAGGAACTTCGGGATGGTCTCCTCAACGGCACAGTGGCATACGTTGGTGGCAGTAAGTTGGACTTCGCTTTGGATACAGGCGCCGGTCTCATCTCTTACAAGGACTTTGCTGACAAGAATAGGGAATCTGCTTTCTTCCAAGGAAAGCCTCGATCTAGCTCGACCAGCATAGCTCCACGGCTCAAGCGCCCTCTAGCAGGTCCAAGCAAAGCATCCGCGCCTGCACAAGTCTCGTCATCAGCTCAACCTTCCCGAACTCTGCCGACGGTTCCGGTCAATCACTCTGCAGTCGATGCAAAGAAACCTGCACCACAAGCCAAGGTACCCAGGCGGAAGATCGATTCGACTTGGGGTGCACTCATCGATGCTGCCAACAAGTCTCCTTCCAACAGCAGCGAGGAGACTCTTGCTCCAGCCCCAATTGCAGAATCATCCGAAAGAGCCCGCCGGCGACGAGTGACCGTGATCAACTCACAGGCATTCGACCCAGTCGACCGACCCGGTACTCGAGATTCCTTCGCCAACGTCAGCTTATTGGCTCACAGCGGAGAGTCAGACTCAGACGAAGAAGACGAAGCCTTCAACTTCTCATCTCCTCCTTCACCTGGCTATTCACACGCCGCAACGGCCTCTGATCTCTCCGACGAGGCTCAACGCCTCGAAAGCATAGATCTCAGACACCGCTTTGCCCCATTTAACGACGAGACTGAGACAAGCCTACAAATCGACACGCACATCCGTGACGGTCATGTCAGCTGGTACGTCAGAGACGAGGGCGCTCAGTCCTCTAGACATACCAGACAGGAGCGCACGGACGGCATGCCGTCACCGACGGCTCAGTCTCATGTCCGAGAGGAAGACGAAGCGGCGGCACTCTGGAAGCGATTGGAGGAGCAGCAGCAGGGTGTGGAGAGTCTGCGAAGGACTCGGCGAAGATAGGCGGATGATTTGGGATGGTTGATACATATGAGCTGGATGTGAACGGATGATGACTTATGACTGACGATTGATGATCGATAACGACTGATGACTGACGAACGATGGTAGTTGAAGACTGACGACTGATGAGTACTGTTCATGGGTAAAGAAGCAAACGATATATGGGACGGCTACTTGCCCGCCAGGATATATTACAGGTAAAACTTAATCATGGGGAAGATGACTACAGCGTTTCAAATATTTTCATTGTCCCTCAGTATCGGTGACTCGCACGTAGAAAGCTGTGGCAACGAGTCAGAATTTATTGACAACCGCACAATCATTTTTCCATTCGTGACGTTCATGCATTTCGTCTTATCATTCATTGTTGCGGCACTGAGCTCGCTTGCAAAGTCACTTCCATGTCATATCACGATTCCCTATGCGTGTTCACCTCAGAACCAGTCGCCACCGCCCATTCCCATACCCATCCTCAGATTTGTGCCACTCGGACCACCATAATTGCCATTGCTGTTTTCCCAATTCGGTGCATTCCAGTTCATTGCGCCACCATTAGTGCCGCTGTCAACGTCCATGCCAAATTGTCTGACAAGCTGGTCCCAGTTCTCCCAATTCAGAACACCTGAGGTGTCCATAATGTTGTCAAGCGATGGGTCTAGCGAGTCAATAGAGTCCATGCGTAGGGGTACATCCGAAATGTCACCTGATACTGTAGGCTGAGGTATCTGGGTGTTCGTAGCATCCATTGACATGTTGCTGAAGTCCAGATTGCCTGGCTGCCCGAGGAAGTTCTGGCCAAATTGCATCGGAGGACCAATACCATTCTGCGCTTTTGGAGCAGCGATGGCTTGATTTGGTGCTGGAAATGCAAAGGCTCCAGCATCGTTGAGAACATCCTGATTTGCGGTCTGATTGTTCGCCATGCTCTGATCAAGCTCGCTCTGGAGCGTCTGGTTGAGCAAATCTGGATTGAGACCCGCACCCGCTGTCTCCATCGGGTCCTCGCCGCTGGCAACTGACAATCTTGGTGAGCGAAGAAGCTCGTGCTTGTCAATTGGTGCTTGGCCGAATGCTGGTCCTTGATGGAAACGTTGGACTTGAGCTGCACTCAACGGCGCGCGAGTCATGCGAGGCCGACTCGGATGTCCAAACATTGGGTTAGCATTGGGACTATACGTCCGTGATGGCGGATTAGAATTGCGTTGTTGCAGCAGCTGTTGTTCTTGCAAGCCACGCGCACGAGCGTCTTTGGCTTTGCGGTATAGCTTCTTAAGTGGTCGCCATAGATGGCCAACATTTGTCTCATCTTGGAGATTGAGGCCCCAGCGGCCGTCGACAGTTCTGTCAACCGCTCGCCATGCCCGCTCGACCATCTCGCCAGTAGTCCGATGACATAGTTCTGACAGCGTGAACGCGAGGGCGTGCCACTGAATGTACGTTCTGAACAACCATCCCCACTTCATGGTCCTAGCCTCGCTTTCCAGAAGTAGACTGTATTCCATGTTCTCCAGACTGGTGATGAAAAGCTTCTCCTTGACCTCTTCTGACAGTGATGCGCCACCGTCTTGACGCTGGAACGGATGGTATACCATCAGCCACATCTTGCTCATCATTAGACGAGCTACCGTCGCCGTCACCCAGAAAAGCGGTATGCTCATATCGCAATGCTTGAGATATCTTTCCTCGAGTCGCTTATGACATTCAGTGATCCATCGCTCTTTGTCTTCGAGCGTGACGGATTGGTAGAACTCGTTGCATGCCTTTGGTGGGCCAGGTGGGATATAGTTAATTCTTCGGAACGTATTCGCTACTTCAAATCGGAGCAAGCAGAAAGACATATCGGTACATCCTTTCTGCTCTGCCGGAAATTCTTTCATGCCTGGTGTGATGTCGACATCATTAATGTTCAGTGGCATTTTGGTATCGAAAGACTGCTCGACAATTGTGGGATCACATCCATGATCTTCGCTGGCCCTTGTGTCAAGAATGCACACTTGCCACCACAATCTTCTCCGCATCTCGACCTCGAAAGGTGATAGACCGAAATGAGCGCCGTCGCGATGTATGCCGATAGTCTGGGCTATACGGACCACGAGACCAGTCAAGGTCCAAATGACTCTGGCATCGCTATTTCTTCTAAGACAGATCAGGAACACAACGAAAGCTTGTAGCACTACGAGCTCTTCTGTAGTCAAGAAATTTGCTCGTGCCAGGGCTTGTTCTATCGCGAAACGGTATCTTGCCAGCAAGACCGCCTTCTCTTCGCCAAGCTTGATCAGGCAGTCGTGTGCGGATAAACTCGTCGTTGCGCCATAGTATATGGTGAAGAGCAAACACTCAAAACCTCTCGACAGGTTCGCAAGATGAGATGCAGCGCTCAGAACTGTCGGCTCCAAACTCGGTATGTGCAACACTTTGACCAACGGGTCTACACGATCCTTGTAGATATCCCAATATTCTCTGATCTGACCGGGTAAAGGATGAAGATTGAGTAAATCTGCGTTCTGCGAACTGAAGCCAAAGACAAAGGCGTGATGAGTGCTCGGTGCCTGCTGGGGGTTTGATCCTGGTGAAGCTGTGAGATTGTCCTCTTCGTCATCGCTCGATTGGTTCAAAATGCCTTTCAGATCTTCGACCTCATTGCTCAAGTTTGCCCAGAATGAATTGTTGATATATCGCGACTTCCCCTCATTGACCACAAGCCGGCCGAACCTGTTCTCAAAGCGACCTTTCTGCTGCTCTTCAACCCACGCAGTTTTGTGTCGGAAAACCTCGTCTGCGTCTCTGGTCGCTGCAACAGCATCTGGTTTTCCATTAGGTGGCGCATCACCCTTCTCGGCATCGGCGTCATCCTTGTTGCCATTCTGCTGACCGTTTCCCTCCTTGCCATCATTCGGCACTTCTACGCCCATGCCCTTGACCACGCCTTCCAACCTTCGCAGTCTTTCAAGAAGCTCTTTGTCTCGGCCATCTCCAATCTTCCGCGCCTTCCTGGGAGCGCGCCCAGGCGCTGGGAAGACACATTCTATATGCGCTCGATTGCAATTGGTGCACGGGTTGATCTTGTCACACTTGACCTTGCGGCGTCTGCACGTCACGCACGATCTCGGATTCAGCGTACGACCTTGCGCATCTACTAGGGGCTTCGCGCCTGCACCGATACCCGCTGCTGTCGCCGCTCCACCATTGCTTTGCCCTGCCTCGGCCTCAGGCTGCTGGGGGTCTAAGAAGGTCGGCGTGTCGGTCGATGGAGGCAATCGCGGAAGGAAATCGGATGGTGCTAAGAAAGCGCTTGGGTTGGACGATGGGTCGCTCGTCTCACCGCCGGTACTACTATCCTTATTCGAAGCTTGCGATTCTGATGCAGGTGTGCCGTCTGCCATGTTGATATGCTCCCTTGCTTGTCAAGATAGAACTCTAACCGGCCTTCCTCATAAGACCTCTTTCGGGAAACATGCCGATGGTTCGTCCGATCGGGGCCGATAGTACTACTCCTGCATTTCTGCCGTAGCCTGATCGCTTGAGGATTCAGTCAATTGTCAGCGACTCGCATCGAGCTGTTCGTAAAGTGACTCTAGGAAGCTCAGCTGACAAACTAGACGACAGTACAGACTGGTACTGGCGACGATCATTCTCTTGGCGGTCGGATCTCATGCTTGTCCCGCTCTAAACCAGGCTCATCCTAGTCCCAAGCGCTAGCAAAGGACGACATCAATCGCTCAACGCACTTCTCTCTTTACCTTCATTTGACATTCATCCATCGCCAGGTTCGAGAAATTAATGTCAGCCCGTACGGTCGTTCTGACTATCGCTGCCTCAGTCTTGGCCAGTCGCAGCCCTGAAATCCTATCACGACAAGACTTTCAACAGTACCAAAATACTCGAGACGGCGACGGGGGAAAGCAGTATTGACAAGCAGTACTTCATTGAGCATTTCGCGTTTGGCTTGTGATTCGCAAGGCGCAATGCCATTTCTAGATTCATCATCCGTTCACCTCTTCTAGAGTTATGACCAGGGTCGCATCTCTACTCCCGGGCTCTCGATATGCTGTAATTGACTAGTGCAGGTCAGCAAAAAGAAGACATGTCCAGGATCGAAGACTACTTACCTTGATGGTCAATCGCACATTCAACTCTGTTCCATGCTGTATCACAAACCAACATGCAGCATAGATATTCGGTGTCGACAGCAAAGCCGCAAACCCATCCATCTTTCTGTCAACAACCACCTTCTTAGGCCATTCAGGAGCAGTTCCATCTTCGCTCATGCTGTTCAACTTCAAGACATGGCCAAGCAAGTCCAGAGTAGCTTGATTCTCCACATTTCGACGCACGATTGTCCGAATGCCAGAGACCCGGGTAGGATCGTTTTGACAAGCAGCTTGCCACAGCAACCACCAAAGGTCCGAAAGCTGAGCAAGTTGAGGCGGAGACATCGTGCTCGAGTCCCAATTGTGCCCGGCTTTTTGAAGAGGCGTCCCCTTGGTCATGATGTTGTAGACTGGACCATAATTGGAGTTGGCAACGATCACGCCCTTGTCTGGCCAGTAGACATTGCTGTAGCTCGCTCCTGTTGGTGGATATGTCATGTCTCCGATTGGCACATGACCAAAATTGTGCCTGTATCCCCAGCGGGCACCTCCTCGAGAGCCTGCAAGCAGCTCTTTGAGTAATCCTGGCTGCCATTCTGCTGAGACTGTCGTATGTTCGCCGAGCTGCCAACCCCATTCAACGATCAAGGCTGGATCCTTCCATGAAGTCGTAGCTTTGCTACCGGCTTGAGTTGGATCGGCCATCCAGCAGATGAAACGCTCGCCTTTCTCGGTGGCTGTTCGGAACTGAGTATCCGAGACTGGATTGATGGCGCGCTTCTGCTTACCAGAAGCTGGTTCTGGCTGACTGCGATAGGACCGTAGTCGACCCTCGGACGCTACCCTCGAATACCGGAAAGACCGGCCCAACGCAAGCTGGAGAGCGACAATAGCTAGGGCTAAGACACACAGTGCAGCCAGCATCGATGTGCGAGTGACTCGAGGATGCCGGAACCTCGCCATATTGACAGAAATTCGCTGATGATACCGTATCTCGTTTTCGAATATAGCCGTGTTGGACAAGATCGAGTCTGTGTAATGCTGTATCGCCAGAGCAAACAACCTCCCTCGAGGCGCCGAGATTTTAGATTCACCGCACAACGCGAGTGCTGATGTATCAGTCACAGTATTGACGCAGGCGCCGTGGTTGCAGGTGGGACAGCACTGCTACCGATGTATGCCTCAGTTGTGGCGATGAGACAAATGTCTACGACGCCTCTAGGGATGTGGTGAGAAGGCGCCAAGATGGTGAGGTTCGATATTGACAAGCGATTACAAGTGAAGGATACTGAGCCGATCATGTGAGACTGTAGTGAGTGGGAGTGAAGTGAACTGAGCCGATCGTGTGAGACAAAAGTGGATGGAAGTGAAGTTGGATGCAGACTAGGTGTCTTGCATTTCTGGCCTATTACAGAAGGCTTGCAAACGCAATACTGAAGGTCTTCTTACAGGCCACTCAAGATGTCCGCTGCAATCTTCTCAGCCAGCGCATAAACGACAGACTGCGGATGACCTGGCGGCAACAATGAGAAAGCGCTAGCATCAACTACCCTCAAATTGTTCACCCCAATTACTTTTGCATGCGAGTCCACGACCGCCAACGGATCATCAAGCCTTCCCATCTTGCAAGTACAGCTTGCATGCCAATTGAAACCAATGTTCATCTGTATATACTTCAAGATCTCCTCATCAGATGAGCCGTCAGGCAAATCTTGACCTGGCGAAAGTTCATCTCCAATCAGTATCGGGGCAATGGCGCTCGCGTTGAAGAACTGGCGACCTCTCTTGAAGGCCTCGACGGCGACTTGTTGATCAGCAGGATCTGTGAGCCAGTTTGGGTTGATGATAGGTGGGTCAGACATGTCTGCGCTTGAGATCGAGACGTTGCCTCGTGATAGAGGCGAGATCAGGACCGGTTGGATGTAGCCAACATCGATCGGATCTTCTGGAGTCGAGAACGAAGGGGTGCCAAATGGAGCGATGGAGAGCTCGTATTCGACCTCTGGAAAGTCGGAGGCGAATTCAGCAAGACTGGCATTCGTGGCGGCTGTGAAGCTCGATCTGTACGGCAGCTTCTCAAAAGCTAGATAGTCGGACTGGTCGTTCGTCAGGATCCCGCGCTGATGGGCATAGTCTGCTTCAGCTTCAGTCGCGAGAGTGACATTGGAGAGTCGACCATATGTCTCGACTTTGACTTGCCAACCGACGCTGAGGACGACATGATCCCACATGCTTTGACCTATTCCAGGACGGTCGGCAACGACAGTGATGTTGTGCTGTCGTAGTTGCTGAGCAGGACCAACGCCCGAGACCATCAACAGCTGAGGAGATTGGAAGGCACCCGCAGACACAATGATCTCCTGCTTGGCGGATAGCTCAAACACGTTCGGTGTGTGTCCACTCTGGACAAGGACCCCAGTAGCGGTCTTGTTCTGGTTGAAAAGCACCTGCTTGGCAAGAGCATGTGTGTACACGTGCAAGTTTGTCCGTCCACTCTCGAGAGCAGCATTGAGGAAGGATGTCTGTGACGAGCTTCGAGTCTGATCATTTGGGTTGAGCGTGAGTGGGCTGTACTGCGATCCGACCAATTCTCCTTCAATGATGCTGTGGATATCTGGAATGCCAATCTCTCTTAGAGCGAGCCGGGCCCAAGACGACATCGGTGAAGCCCAATTCGGAAAAGATGCTTGCAATGGAGCAGTTCCGTTCTCGTGAACGACCGGAACGCTGGCATTTGATGCACGACTTGTGCTGTTCGGGTTGCTGTAGTTGACTGAGCTTTTGAAGAAGGGGGCGAAGTTCTCCCAGGTATAGCTTGTATCGTTGACAGCATCAGCCCACATCTTCAGGCTGCCAACAGTTGGCCGATTGTAATTCATGGCGTTCTCTGCCGAGCTTTAAAAAAGGTTAGTTCAACATGCCTTATTCTGATTCCTGGACGTCTCACCATCCACCTAGCATTTTACCTCGCCCATAGTGAAACTTCTGACCCATCGCTCCAGCCTGCGGACTTGTCAAGAAACCCCAGTCAACCAAAGGTGCGTCATACTGCGAGTCCGGCGTGATGTAGTTGTAGTCTTGATTGTAAGCAGGTACAACACTAGTGTTGCCACTCTCCTGCTCATAGAATCCTCCAGCTTCAACTACAGCCACTGTCTTCGTGCCATCCTCCGCCAGTCGATATGCCATGGCGAGACCTGCGGTTCCTCCTCCAACCACAACATAGTCGAAAGTTGCATTCTTCCCAGGTCTTCCGAATTGATTTCCAGGCACAACTCGATGTGTGCTTGAACCTGGTGCTGAGCCAGAGAAGACCTGCTGGCTGCACAAAGCAGTCGCTATGCAAGTTGAGCCCCTCATTGCTAAAGACCAATTGGTGAGGACAGGAAGGAATGAAAAGAAGATCTCATATTATGTCGTGAACATTTTTGTCGTGTCAATGACGCAACTCACCAATAGCCTAAGCTGTTAGCCGTCACGAAGGGCTCGAGCGTCCATGTAGCAACTGGTATCTGAACAGATACTGTAAACCACCGACTTCAAGGCATTGTAGAAAAATCATCGTGGATGTCGGTAGCCATATGGAAGCTTGCCTTTTCCGAGCTGCGTTGGAGGTGAATAGTTTCTGTCTCTGCTGAGCTCTCTCTTCAGATAGAGTTCTACCATGGAACTCAATTTGAGCGAGCAATTTGACAACTTGAATTTCTGCTCTCTGGGATTTTCGGTTAGACGGGTTTTGCGCGAAGACCATTTCCCTTTCGTTTTCAGAGAAGGTAGTGCCATCGTTGATGTTGACATCAAGTCGAACGTGGACCGGTGCTCAAGGAAGTTTCCCATGGTCGGTCTGTTGGCGTGCTGGACGATCCCATGCTCCGTGGGCTACGAGAGCATTCGCTTTGATCTTTGCATCAGCCAAAGACGGTCAGCAAGACAAAGCTTCAGAGGACACTTCCAGCTTGTCGCGCTGGCAATTCACCTCGGATATTGCCCTACATGGCTTTCGAGGAGAAGTTCCATTACCAGTGTGATGAAGCCACAGATCATCGTATCGCTTGCTGTCGACAGTCATCATGTCCGAAATCCGCTTTTGAAGATGTGTTCGTGACGATTCTTGGATGAGACAACGAAGGACGAACAGTTTGATAGAGTGGAAGGAGGCAGGCAGATTCACTTGGCACCGATCTCGGGCTTAGGTCATCCCGCGCCGAGGCACGTGCGCGCTCTTATCAGTCCGATCGAGAGCTCCAGCAACCTTGATGGCACGACTATGTGTCTCGTGGGTCAGCCGGCCTGACCATCTGTCTCTACTTTGTTGACGTTCCTCAATAGCGATAAGTATCACATATATCTCTTTCTCATCTCACTCAGCATCCAAAATGGGCAGTGCAGAGTCAACACCGCAGCTGCCAGCTCGGACGATCTCACGCCGAGAGAGGCGCGTCCAACGCGATCCAACACCGACCACAAGCTTCGACGAGAAGTTCGACGCTCTACGCATTGATCTTGCTGAACGAAAGGAGACCGAGAGATTGATTTTCGAATCTGGCAATTCCGAGCATGTTGACGCTGCTGGTATACAGCAATATGTCAAGGAGGTTCTGAAGGACTCCAAGAACAGGCTAGGCCTCAATGCTCTATCTGCCAATAATCCTGCAGCGATCTTGGAGAAGCCATCTACTCTGATCAGAGATACCCAGTACTTCAATCTGAAGATTCCACACGAGGGCTCTCCGGTAGGTCTTCACATGCTCCCAGGATGAGATGGAAAGCTCATGCATACTAGGTCACCAACCAAAGAAGCAGTGGTCGCTGCTGGATCTTCGCCGCCTGCAATGTCTTCCGTATCGCCATCCAGCAAAAGTACAATATCAAGAGCTTTGAGTTGTCACAAGCATACCTGTTCTTCTGGGACAAGGTGGAAAAGGCGAACTACTATCTCGAATCTATCCTCGATACCGTAGACGAGGAAGTGGACAGCAGGCTCGTCAGCGCTCTAAGCGCCAGTCCTGTGGGCGATGGCGGACAATGGGACATGATTGTCAACTTGGTCAGCAAGTATGGCATTGTGCCGCAGACACTCTATCCCGATTCCTGGAATGCTCAGAACAGCTCCGTAATGGATCGCATTCTCACCACCAAGCTTCGAGAGGATGGTCTTCGCTTGAGAGCTTTGAAGGACAATGCATCTCCAGAGAAGATCGCCGCCGCAAAGGAGCAGATGATGCAGGATATTGTCCGCATTCTCACATTGTGCCTTGGCCCTCCTCCTGCGGCAGACAAGAAGTTTACTTGGGAGTTCTATGATGGCAACAACACCTTCAAGACAGTCTCTTTGACACCAGTTGAGTTTGCCGATACCACGCACGTCAAGAAGTTTGTGTCTCTCGTCAACGATCCTCGCAATGAGTACAACCGACTTTTGACCGTCGACCACCTTGGAAACGTCTGGGATGGCAGGCCAATCACGTATCTGAATGTTGATACTGTTGTCATGAAGGACGCATGTGTCAAGATGCTGAAGAAGGGACTTCCGATCTTCTTTGGGTCCGATGTTGGCAAGCAATCCGACTCTCGAGCTGGCATCATGGACACAGATCTTGTCGACTATGAGCTCGGTTTCAACATCAAGCTTGGATTGACTAAAGCTGAGAGGCTACTGACTGGTGAGAGTGCGATGACACATGCGATGGTTCTCACTGCGGTGCATCTCGATGAGGACAACAAGCCTGTCCGCTGGCGTGTCGAGAACAGCTGGTCAGAGAGTGCTGGCACCGAGGGCTATTTTGTGATGTCCGACAAATGGATGGATGAATTCTGCTACCAAGCTGTCGTTGACCCTGGCCTCCTCGATAAGAGTGTCAGGGACATTCTCAAGCAGGAGCCTAAGGTCCTGCCACTTTGGGGTAAGTTGAGCGGCCATGCAGCAGTGATATCGTCGTGGATCTGTAATGCTGACTTTATCGATAGATCCGATGGGTGCGCTTGCTTAGCTAAAGCTTATGACCTACGATACCACGAACTGGGCATTTCTGCGTATATGGCAGCACTACGCGTTCCTGACACGAGTCTCTCTTGTGCTGCTTCGGCAGCGACCGCTCTTTTCTATCTTGTTGCTTTGGTGAGGTCGTAGACAATGGCTTTATTACTACCTGATTTCTCAACTTGCTTAACAAATATCGGACTAGGTATATTGTCGCTGCCTGGCAGGACTAATCTCACATCGAAAGCGGCTGGAATCATTGCAGTGTAAGTGCAGAACACGACCTCAGATCGAAATCGCCTGTCAGCAACTGCTGCGGCCGAAAGTCTTCGGGATGCGAGCACAGCATCAACGCGGATGAAAACATCTCCGAGACCACTGCGCGATCACGAACATGCATCTTCCGCAGCGAATTGCCTTTTTGGGATCACATTTAGCTCCGCTTTCTGAAACGACCGCCAAGAAGCTGCCTTTCCAGCTGAGTGTTGAGCTCGGGAATTTCGCGAGAGTCAGTCGTCAAACCAAATCTGGAAGAGGTTGGGTGAGGGCTAGAAAGCGCGAACCCGTGTTTCTGAATACGCTCACCAAAGACACACCGCCCCAAGGATGCTTGGAAAGAAGCAGCATGTCTGTTCAAGCCTTGATAGGTCGCTGGTCTGAGCCTACGACTTCGTGCTTGCTATAGGGTTGCGAAGCATGTGTCCGTGACATTTGTCGAAGCTAGGCCAGACCATGCACCTGCCAAAGCCATGTTGGTGTTGAGCTCTCCTTCCACATGTGCGTTGCCGAAGAACCGCATGGTTCAACGTGAAAGTGGTTACTCGGAAGTACGGAGTGGCCGATGTCTTCTAATCAAGCCCATGACAATGGCTATGAGCCTCTCCATCAAATCGCTTGCGACGCGATGCCACAACGGGCACTCAGCGGCATTGCCTCCGGTACTACTGCTGAGCTATGCCTATGCGTACGAGTTGCTTCGCACGTGGCAACAGCATGGTTCTCTTCAGGCTACTAGCAGCGAAGTCCACGTGTTGACCAAAACTGAGACTGGATCACAATTCCGTGATCCTATTTCCGGCTATGCTGACAGCTTGACTGCAGTACACTTGCCCTGGAAGCTAGCGATCCTGAGTTCTTGGCTTGAGCCTATTTTCTCCGCACGCCGATCTTTGATTGGTATAGACCCACCTGCTTTGAGTTAGAGTAGAAGCAGCCAAGAAGATGTGGCTGAACAGCGCAGCAACACGCCCATACTCTCTTCCATACTTGGCCGGACGCCGCGAGCTCTTCCAGTAGCTCGAAAGAGGAGATCAATATAAGTACTCTGGGCTCGCGGGCTCTACAGCTCCTCTTTCCCATCAACACAACCAAGCAAAGCAACCAAATCAACAACCAATTTCTCTTATTTCTTATTTCCTTGTTTCCTTTGTATCTGTCTGCTTCAATCGTTAATACACAAGCACAAGACCTACAGCAACTTCAGCATCACACAGTCAACCTTTATTAATTTACCACCAAAAACAATACAAAATGCAGTACTCCACCATCATTCTGTCGATCCTTGCTGCCACTGGCGCCATTGCTGCACCAACTAAGCGCACATCCGACAACTCCATCCGAGTCACCCTCTCTGACGGCAACCTTGCTACCCAGACCGCCTTCGAGGAGGGCTATCGTCAAGCCAAGATGCCAGTGGGCTCTTCTGGCCCATACGACACCGTCGAGGTCACTCTCGGCGCCGACGTGAAGCAGCAAACCCTCCGCTGCCAGGTCCTCGACAACTACTCCAAGCCGATCACCGGTCTCCGCGGCGAGAACGTAGACATCACCTTCTCCGACGCCGGCAAAGGCAAATGGACCTTCCAAAACGGCCTCACCGAGGTCTCTCAAATCATCTGCGATCCAGCTTTCGTGGCCGCCTCTGCTCCTCCAGCTGAGGAAGAGAAGGACACTAGCATTCGCGTGACTTTGACCGACGGCAACCTCGCTACTCAAACTGCCTTCGACGAGGCCGGTCTCGTTCGCGAGCACAAATCCCCAGTCGGCTCCGATGGACCATATAACAGCGTTGAGCTGAGCCTCGGTGCTGATGTCGACCCAGAACTCCGCTGCCAGATCCTCGACTCTCACAACAAGGCCATCACTGTTCAGCGTGGCGAGAACATCGATACCACCTTCGCCGATGGTGGTAACGGCCCATGGAAGTTCCTGTACCCAGAGGAGTCTGAGGTTTACAACATCGTTTGCGACCCTACTTTCGTCAAGGCTTCGGCTTAAGCGATTAACGGACCTGAATGCGATTATGGATTGATGTATGCATTTTAGCGATGGAGTTACGAATTATGATACAGTAGAGCATGGGATGTCCGACTGCATTGGTTTTTGGTCATGGAAAATGGTGCCGATGCTTGATTTTGCTTCGCCTGTACAGTGCTGTTGTTATTGCATTTGTTTTCTGAGCTGCATTGTCATTAGCAGCGCCTATACCTATAAAATATGAGATCGTTCTATCTCAGTGTCTTCCTTCTCCTTTGTGCGTGGTGAGTTTCGGCAAATCGTAGGCCTTTACTTCAAACAGGACTGGTGCTAAAGCTATTTCGCTCTCAATTCGATCTGGTCTATTCCGCATCTGGCTGGAGCTTCGTGTGATTACTATGTTCGAGATGGTCGAGTGCGAAAGGATCTGTTCAATGCTTTTCGTACCTGGCTCAATTCTGGGCGGGATGTCGACTCAGGAAGGCCATTACGATGGATTTATGCCAGTACTCGTCGCTCGGGGGTTGACCGGTTTCACTGTGCACGGGAGCTGGCTTTGATACGCACGAAGTCGATTAGACGGTTGAGTGCGAAAGGAGGTCGTGGCGAAGTGGCAGGGATATTTTGGGTGGAGCCGTGGGCCCGAGCTCACCAGAGGATTCTCGCGTCTCACAATCCTTTCCCTCAACTCTTCTTCAACTCACTGCCATCAGGACGACAGTACTGTAATTGAGATGCGGCCAATGCGAATCGACCGTGCAATTTTCGAAGATGCCATCAAGTAACTCAGAGCTTGCATGGCACGCCACAGCATCAGCAAACATACTTCAAGCGCGTAAAAGGAGAGGTCTCGTTGGAAGCAAAAAGTCGAGAAATGGGTGTCTCAATTGCAAGAGTCGCCGTATCAAATGTGACGAACTCCCGCAGTGTAGCAATTGCACCTCTACTGGTCGAGTTTGTGCCTACGACAGGACTCCGAAGACAACTGGTAACACACTTGGCCGGCACCTGTCATCAGCTCTAGGCTTGAGCGATACGGAGAGACGAACATTCGACTATTTCTTGTCATGGACTGCGCCGCGGTTAGGAGGCGTATTCGATAAGGCATTCTGGTGTGGAAGCGTATTGCAATATGCGCGGGCCGAGCCAATCGTTCTGCACGCGTTACTGGCAGTCTCGACTCTGTATGAACATCATCAGTGAGTCGTCCTTGCCGCGCTGTCGATTCTGCCGCTCCGTCGCTCTGAGTCGGCCATGGTCGCCGCGCCGCAGACCATAGCTCCGTCTCGCTCAATATTTTTGGAGCGGCTTGTGGCTAACAGTAGTCTCCAGATATATGAAGACGTTTCTTGGCCAGCCGAATTATGCCGTGTTGCGAGGAGAAGATCGCCCACCTATCGATGAGTATCACGCTAGTGCATTGCGGCACTACAACAAAGCTATCAAAGGCGTCACGAACAGTGTATCTGATGGCTCCGCGTCGCCGGCCTTACTCTTGCTTACATGCATTCTCTTCATGTGCATTGAAGTAATTCGAGACGACATCGTCGCAGCTGTGGCACTTTTGCAGAAAGGAGACGCCCTGCTTAGCCAGTTCTCGACCTGCCCGAAAGGTATGCCTTCAGATCTGTTTTTCACAATCAGAACCATCTTTGGGCGCCTCAGCGTCCTGTCAGCTCAATGCGCAGTGCCCGTTGGACTTGAAAAATACGCGCTCATGGCAGAGATCCCTACTCGATTTGGTGGTTTAGAGGAGGCCAGAACATGTCTGTTCAACATTATGGCGGACGGCCATGCATTCTTGCTGAAAGCTGGAGACTTAAATGCGCAGCTCCACAAAGAAGGGCATTTCGCGGCGTACTACACCAGATTCAAGACAGAATCTCCCGAGATGGATGAGGAATCAACAAAATCGTTCTCTAGCGAGCCATTGATGGTGGCTCATGCGCCGCAAGATACCGCGTTTCCACTGCGGATGCGTGACATAGAACTGATCGGAGCACTATCTGATGACTGGATGCCAAGCGAAATTCAAGGGCTCCAGACACTCTGCAAAATCCGTTTTGAGCAATGGCATGCCGGTTTCAACTACTTTTACAAGCATGGCGAGGAGGGCGAGGGCGAGGCGTGTCTCCTCATGTACTACCACATCTCCAAAATGTTTCTGGAGGCCAGGCTATCGCCCTACCAGACGACCTTCGATCAATACACTGAGGCTTTCGAAGAAATCGTCCGACTTGCTGAGATCTACGTCAACATCAAGTCACATGAGCGACCATCTTTCACGTTCGAAGTAAGTTCATATCTCTGCAGTTTTGCATGTATGTATTTGACTGATACCCATGATAGCTCGGCGCTGTGCCTGCTCTATTCGTTGTTGCTCTCAAGTGCCGAGTTCCCTCTCTTCGACGCAAAGCTATCGATCTCCTCCACAGATCTCCCGGGAAGGAATGCACTTTCGGTGCTGGAAGCAGCGGAGAACTTGCTGCCCGCATTGTTGCCATCGAAGAAGAGGATCTCGGACTCACTCCTCCGCCTGTATCTCCGGCCTCGACTCCGTCTTCCCGCCATAGCTCTGCTCATCAATCGCCGATCAACGACGCAATACTGCCCGCAGAGGATCGAAGGGTGCACAACTTTGAGCTGCTGGCAAATAGGTCTGCTAAATGCTTCGAGGTTCGGGTAACTCGATATTCGATTCGCGCAGATGGTAGTCGCGTCAAGACGACATCGGATTATGCGCTATGATGCTTGGTTATGGAAACTCTGGTAACCCTGCAAATGTGTCAGACGTGACGAACAGCACATGAACTGACCAACTTACCCTGCGACTTCTTAGGCCATAGAGGTGTGATCAGAGTAAGCATCAGCTCGAGCTCTAGCCTGCAAGGACGAGTCAGCAATGCCTCTTCCCAGAATCAAGAAGCATACCATATGTCGGTGACCATAGCCGTTCATAGCGCCTATTTGCTCGACATTTCGGAGTCGAACTTCACGCATGTATGCTGCCTGGTTGAACTCGTCCGTCGGTCCGTCACTGTTAGAGGTGTTGCTAAAGAAGTAGCGTGTCGTCGCATATCCGATTAAAACGGCAGCGCCTGCGCCGACGATCACGCAGACGACCACGACTTGGGCGTTCATCTGAGGCAGTTGCTGTGGACGATGCCAAGTTTGAATGGGCTGCAGGTATCTTGTTTGCGAATCTGTCGAGGTGATGTGCTCTAACGAGTGCTTGTAGTGCAAAAGTGCGATGCGAGATGGACAACATTTCGAGAAGGGAAGTGCATTTATCTAAACGTACAAACACGCAACACAGCCCACCTAATCGCCAGCGAGCGGCTGATGTTCGGAATCACTTCGTAAGCAATACGATGCAGGCACACGCGGCAATCCCTGTTCACGCAGGTGCAAAGTGGATATGAGTGCCTCCTCCCTCCTTGAGATTCACCTTGGCTTGGCGTCTAAACTCTAATCTTGGAATGGCAGGAATGCTCGCGACAAGCTAATCTCGAAGAAGCACACTTCTCTCCATAAATTATTGTTTATTCGAACATCATTCGTCAACGCGACCGGCAACTTGATAGGCTCAACTGCTTATTGATCCTTCGGCTGCTGAAAGAGGAGACGATTGACGACTCACAAAATCATGGGCTAGATCACTTTCTCGGTATTCTTCATTTGATTGGCCGCTGGCTGTCCAGTTCACTCTCTGAACCACAAGTTTCCTGGGAACATTCTTCGAGCTGGGAGACCACGACAATCCTCGTCATGGAGGTGCGATGTGTTTGGCATGCTACTTTTCTACGTGCACATGGTCTTCAACAGTGACAATGCAATCATTGGGGACCATCAGCAGACAGCCGCAATTGCTCACACCGGACAAGACTTGCAAGTGTTCGATTCAAGCTCCAATACCCCTAAGCGTGCACAATTAGTATTGGTATCCCTTTGACTTCCGTGCAAAATACACTGAGATGCACGTGATGATATTCGCTCGGCACACGACATATCACTGCAGTCTGAGAACACTTCAGGAAACTCAAATTTGTCAGCTAAACCTTGTCGCAGATACACCCAGTACGACTTGAGGATTTATTCAGCAAGGCTGTGAGGTGGAGTGCGGCCAAGATAATCGACACACACACACACACACGTCGCATTTGTTTGATCTTTCGAGATTGCTGTCAGCTTCAACGCATTGACATCGCCGGTCAAAATGGCAGACGAGGTAGCCAAAGACCGTGATGTGATTGTTCCAGATACATTGTATTTCAAATACACAACACACTCTCCGCACGACCGATCATCACAACTATATGTGGCAAAGGCTCGAGATACAATCGCCGTTTGCAGTCATTCCTTGATTCGGCGGAAAAAGTCAACCGGGCATCGACCTTTCTGCAATTGCCACAGGAGGTCCGCGATTCGATCTATGAGTATGTCTTTACACCGATGGATTTCTCGCTCAAGATAGACGGAAAGGCGAAAGTCTTCAGGGCGCTACCCTCTCGGGATAATGCTGTTTCTCTGGTCTGTAAGCAGATTCGCAATGAGATCGCCCGGCGCAAATGCGATTCAGCGAACGACTGGTATCACCGAGGGAGCGCCCGCGAGGCTGTAGCTAGGCATTTCCTTCATGGCAACGGTTTCGCGGGTCACAGTACGCACATTTGCATAGATCTCCACACAGATCAGGAGTACTCTAAGCTTCTGTTCATTTACAAGAGAGACAGTTACTGGTTAGCGATGGGTGGTCTCAGGAGATGTGATGGGTCTGTGAAGTGGCTCCGCCAATTCCAGTTAGGTTTTCATCGCAGGACCAGGCACTTTCTCATATGGTCTCGAAAAGCGAGAGAATCGAGAAAATTGGATAAGAGACATGCTGGACTGCTTGAGGAGAGCTGCAGTGTCGTCTTCAGCCTATTCGGAAGCTGGAAGTACGCGAAGAGGAACCTCGTAAGCACAAAGTTTCTTGACGACGTGATCGGAATTCTGAGTGCGATGGGTTTCCCAGCCTGGCGAGAGTATGAAAAGGCACATGTGGAGGAGAATCAGTATGGTTACTGGTACGTGTTTCATTAGTGAGCGGTTGACTTCACGTCTCGCTGATCAACCGGCCGCTAAGCGGTCCGGCTCGGGCTCGGGCTCGGGCTTTCAAGTACGCATCAACAGGGGGACTCACGAAACTGCTGCAATGTGGCTCTAAAGGACGAATTTCAGCTTCAGAAGATACGCAGAAGTCTGGTCGCGATCTCTGACGGCCTGCACAGGTGCGGTAAAGGGAAAGACCACCGGCAGTCACTGGGCAATCTTGGGTCACAATGCAACAAGAGCGCCGACAACCCACCGAGGAACCCCTGAAAAGGTTTCAAATGGTATTTCAAAGGCTTAGAAAAGTGGTTGCGTTGCCCAACAGGGTAACGCTAAGCGCAGCGAGCCGGAGGGATGTGGAAGCGGAATGCCAAGCTTTTCATATGCATCACCGTTTGCAAAGTTGACGGGCGGCTCATCATCGGCAAGACGAATATTTTGGGGTTATAAGCGCAAAAGAATTCTCTCAGCTTGTCATAAGTTCTCAGGCGTATACTCCCTATCAGGCTTGTTTGAGGTCGACTAGGATTCTAAACGATAGAGTGACCTATGTGACAACACCCTTTCTTTTTGCTCTTGTTTTGGACGATTTTGGTGATGGTCATGCGTTCGAGCCTTGCGCGAGAGCTTTCTTTTTGCACATCCCGTTTTCGACTTTTGGGCAACTGCCGCCAGAATTGAACACGATAGCACCGTCAACCAAGCACATCAGAGTCAACCTGCGGTGACCTTAGCATTGGACCACTTCATACCGCATCTCATACAAGCTGAGCTCCATGGCCTTGCCGTCGCCGACATGCTGAGCTCGCGCACGGATACGATTTGCCCCGCGATGTCTGCAAGAATTTCTTTGGTGACAGCAAACAAGATCACGGATCACCTCAATAGCGGTTTCAGTAGCTCTCGTGTACTCAGGACTTCGTGCAGCTCATTCAAGAGCCGACTTTTTTTTTACATAGCTCAAAAGACAGACGTGATGAAGGTGATCAGTCAGTCACTCCAGCTGTTCAAACATGTCACAGCTTCACCGCAGAAGTATCCTCAGTGCCTTAATGTTCAAAGGTGACGTAGCGTACATTACCGATAGCAAGTCGCATGTTTTCACAGGTTGTGCTTCGCGCGCATAGTCTGGTCATTGCCATTGAGGCGACCGCGACATGGCGACCCTCGCAGGTGAGGTAGCGCTCATGACCATAGGTATGTCATATGGTCTTGCAGCTTGTACATCGCGCGCATAGCCTGCTCATTGCCATTGAGTCGATCACGACATGGCGACTTTGGGAGTGAGAAAGCTCTTATCGCACCCACGATGCGACTCAAAACACTATTAAACAGTGGAGAGATCAAATTTGACCATTGTGGCATTGTAATCGTATCTTCGTTCGAGGGGTCCTGGCCAGCTCTCTAGGTGACATCCTGCCGCGCTTCACCAGCGCACGCCATCACAATCTAAGCTCGCCCTCTTCGCTCGTATCTCGTAACGCTGATTTGCTATCGAGTAGCATGCTAGTTCTGCTTGTCACGGAAGCTCATCTCGTGTCCCTTGCTCTCGTCCTCACCCTCGCCCATCAGCGCAAGCGCGGCCTTGGCCGTCTCCTCCAAGCGCTTCTTCTGATCCTCGTTGATGAAATCAGGTGCGTTGTAGTCGGGAACCTTAGCCGGGTATTTACCGCCTCCAACGCGCATCTTGTCCTGAATGTAGCGCTTTGCGTTGGGGACGGTGCGACCTTCTGAGTGGCACTTGTTGAAGATGTAGCGGATCTCCGGGCCTGAGCGCTGGTAGCCGCGAATCGAGGCGGCGGTCGAGGCGGCGTCCCAGAAGTCTATAGAACATTCGCATGCAATTCCAATGGATGGTAAGACGCCTCCATTCACGTACTGCGCGCCGATGTGATGGCGACTTCTTGGTTCACGAGGTTGGAGACGACATCGCAAATAGCGATCTTCTCGACTTCCTCCACCAGGTCGAGGGTGGCCTTGTCCATGATGGCGGTGTCGTAGTCGTCTGCAGACATGGTGCTTGTGGGTGATTGGAGAAAGGCTCGTGGTGATGATGGTGGTGGTGGTGGTGATGGTGGTGCTTGGGAGCTGTCGTGGTGTTTTGTGTTGTTTCTGTCTAAAAGTTCTGCTTAAATAGTGGCCGTCACGAGAGGTCGCGAATTGCATGTGATGGCTCGTGCGGGAGCAAACGGTGCAGGTTGCAGAGTCCGTGCTCATGAAGCAGACACTTCTCGCTCGTTCACTCGTAGGAGCAACCGTGGCTTCCGATTCCACGTGAAGCTGAGAGAGTGCGCATTTCGCGGAAGCACCCCAACGTTCTATGATCGTACACTTTGAGAGCTCTGAAGACAGAGTACGAGGTGAACTGACCATCCTCACCTCACATTGATCGCTTACTTCTGCGCGGGCGCGAGTAGCCAGGGTTCTGATATCGAAGGCCTTGTCTGGAGGATGACTGCGATCAGAAGGAGTTATTTAGCTGTTCCAAGAGATAGGTCTCGCCCAGACTTACGCTCTATTGCGTTGCTCAACTCAGGCGCATTCGTCCTCGCAGCTCACATGAGTTGTCCAGGCCCTCGGAAAGATACATCTTGCGAGATCACACCTACGCGTTGTTAATGTTTGGGGCCTCACCTCAATCGCACTCTAAAGTCATGCTATCTGCGTCGCAATCGATGAGTCTGGGCGACCAGCACAAATGTGAAAGACTCAGAGGAGACCTGTGCTTGGGATCAGCACTCACTTCGGGGACGTGCGTATAAGTCGCTAAGTTGCCTTGGCAACCAGGTATTCTCCCCATCATCTTGTCTTTCTCTTGCCCTTACAAGTTCCTGTCCAGCCCACAATCCAAAAATGGTGCGCCGCAGTGCGCGCCTGTCGGCGGGCAACGAGGAAGCATCACCTCAAGAAGAGGCAACCCCAACTTGCGACTCTGGCTCCAGGACCAAATTCTTCCGGTTCCTCGACCTACCAGCAGAGCTTCGCAACAGAATCTACTCCTATGCCTTCTCAGGAGAGCCAAAGCCCAAGTACAACCTCGCGAAATTCCACTACCCTGCAGTTGCTCTGGTGTGCAAGCAGCTGCGCTCCGAGTCGCTGCCCATCCTCTTCTCGGAATGTCATTTCTTCCTCACGATCGGCAGCAACTGTCTCAACGCGCACAGCTGGCGCAGTGCTGGAAACCTCGGCCTCCAACGTGGCACGAAGCGGTGCTGGCGGTTGTTGGGCAGCGCTGCCGTCTTTCGACACGTCACTTTCAGAATCTTCACAGAGACTCAAGCTCATGGTGCTCGCGAATATCTCGACCTGACTAGCTGGTGAGCAATATGAAGCGCCTATTACCCTGACCTTGCCTTCCAAGATAGTGGACTAATATCGAGTCACTGATACAGGCAGCGAGAAAATATCTGGGCAACGATGGACATCGAGACCCATCCCAAGCCAAAGGTCACTACTTTGAACCACCTCGCACAGCGTCCACAGTACAGATACCCTTGGCAGCGGCCATCTCTCATTCTGCCGCAGCTCGAGTTGAGTCTCCAGACCGCGCAAAATCTGATGGATCAAATCTGTCAACGCGCGGAATTTAAGGGTCTGACGTTGAGTGATCTGGACAAGATCGCGAAGTGCTTCCGCCTCAAGCTTGATCCCGCGACGAATGAGATGGTCTGTGGTTAGGCATGGTCTGCAGCAAAGGGCTCGTTCGCGAGAGTTGAGAGCAGGCCGTACAGCCTGATGGAGGCCGCATGATAGAAAGAACCAAGTACTACACCAGGATAAAGCGATATTTGGATGCGAGAAAGATGCGAGTTGAGGAGGGATGCGTGAAAGAGTGAAGTCGTGGTCGGAGAAGACGCTTGGCATTGCCGACGCCACTTGACAGGGATTCGCGAAGCATAAACTGGGGCTGGGATCGCCCGAAAAATGTTCGATAGGAGAGACACGCTCAACTCCAACCTTTACCACAATCACTTCTGTCGTTCTTTTCATCGCCATTGTATTAGTACTTGCGCGCGTGTCTAACAGTCATCTGAACTTGATAGAGACTGGATTAGAAGACACGTAATACGACAAACAAGATGCGCAGAGCTTTCCAGAGGTGCTCAGCACTTCAAAAGTCATTATCGACTCTTCCAACCAGCGCCGCCCAGCAATGCTTCCGACGAATTGATGCCACGCGAATCGCCGTCTCGAGATCAGCACCGGCGATACGTAGCTTGCACCAGTCCTCCGCCCGCCGACAAGAACTCACCGAGTCCGCCACGCCGCTCACCAAGTTTGCCGATCTGGGATCAAGCGGCGTCCTCCACGACAATGTCGTCCGGACGATCACAAAGGATATGGGTCTGGAGACTATGACTGAAGTTCAGACCAAGACCATCAACGAAGCATTGAAAGGTCAGGATGTGATTGCGCAGGCGAAGACGGGAACTGGCAAGACATTGGCTTTCCTGCTTCCCATCCTCCAGCGCATCATCCAAGTCGACCCAGAGCTTGCCAACCGCTCAGGCTACGGACGCCGTGGACCACGAACGACCGCTGATGATATTCGCGCGCTCATCATTTCGCCCACGAGAGAATTGGCTGAGCAGATCGCAGTAGAGGCAAAGAAGCTGACCAAGAATACGGGAGTTATCGTTCAGACTGCTGTTGGTGGAACACAGAAGAGCGCTGGTCTGCGCGCGATTCAGCGCGATGGCTGCCATGTCTTGGTTGCTACGCCAGGCCGTCTGAAGGATCTGCTGACCGACCCATACTCCAGAGTCGAGGCACCAGATCTCTCAGCGCTTGTGTTCGACGAAGCTGACAGACTCCTCGACCAAGGTTTCTGGCCCGACATCCAGGAGATCATGACTCTCCTACCCACTCGCGCTGAGAAGGATCGCCAGACACTCATGTTCTCTGCGACTGTACCCCGGGAAGTCGTCAGCATTGTGCGCGAGACGTTGAAGCCTGGGTTCAACTTCGTCAAGTGCGTAAGAGATGATGAGGAGCCAACACATGCACGCATTCCACAAAAGTCTGTCCTCTTGTCAGGTCTCGAGAACTGCGTGCCATCGCTCATTGAACTTTGTCAGCGCGCGATCGACGACTCGAAGACAACCGGCAAGCCATTCAAGGCGATCGTATACTTCAACAGCACTGCTGAAGTCACTCTGGCAGCTTCTGCGCTTTTGGCGCTGCCAGGAGCACAGCAGCAAGACGCGTTCGGTGGTCAGGGCGCTCATCCATGGCATCCTACCAAAGTTCTGGAGATCCATGCCAAGCTTACTCAGAATGGCCGAACGAGAGCGTCAGATGAGTTCCGCAAGGCTGACTCTGCGATTCTTCTCTCCTCCGATGTCACAGCGCGTGGCATGGACTTCCCCAACGTTAGCCACGTCATTCAAGTTGGTCTTCCGTCCAGCCGTGAGCAGTACATCCACCGCATTGGACGTACTGGACGTGCTGGCAAGGAGGGTGAAGGCTGGATCTTCCTTAATGCCATTGAGGCTGGCGAGGCCCGCGACCGTCTCCGAGATCTTCCACTCACCAAGGACGACACCCTCCTCATCCCGAAGATGGACCTGACACAACCCGCTGACGTTCCTGCTAGCGCTGGCAAGATTCTCACTATGTACCAGAAAGCAATCAAGAATGTGCCGATGGCAGAGAAGGCGAAGGTCTATCTGGCACAGCTGGGTGTCTATGGCTGGTTCTCGCGCAAGCAGCAACTCGTAGACTTGATGAACCGTTTGGCACGATTCGGCTGGGGACTTTCGGAACCACCGCGAGTACCACATGGCGTTGCTCAGAGACTTCGTCTATCATCAGTTCAAGGACTGAACATTGGGGACAAGAGCTATGACCGGCCACGCAGTACTGGCCAGTCCAATCGGGGGTTCAGAGAAAGAGAGCAAGGAGATCGAGAGCAAGGAGGCAGATATGGAGGACGAGGAGGACAAGACCGATACGGTGGCGATAGAGGTGACAGAAGATCCGGCTATGATCGCCGGGAGCCGCGCGAAGCGCCTCGCCGACACAATGATGCATTCTCATTCTAGGCCTGGAAAGGAAGACGAGTGAGTATCGCATCGTAGACGATCTTGTACATTTGATGCATGGCAATGGCGTTTGGCGAAAATGGAATGAGGTATGCTGCTCAATCATGGCTAGAGCAAGCTCTCAGTCGCAGGATACAGTGTAAAAGTAAATGTGCCATTGCAGCATGATACCAATTACAAAGAAATCTCCTGTCTGATAGTTCTGTCTTCCTCTCATAATCGACAATTGCCCTTTCCATGCCCTGTAGATCTGTCGAAATGTTTCTGCCTCGGTATCCAAAAATAGAGTTCGGCAACTTTCTTGGCTCCTTCCTGCTTGTACGACACAACACATCTGCACACCACTTGCCGATGATCAGTACTCTTCACATGTCTAAGCGTCGTTCGAAATGACTTTCAAAAGGCTGTGCAACCGCAGTCTTGGCTGCTGAATGCTCACAGGCTCAGCCACTCCTTCCCTCTCCCTAATCGTTTCGCTTCTATCGGGTAGTCCGAGCAGAACCTCTTCTGCCTACCCCGTCTCAACCTCGCGATGCTTGTTTCGACATTGACCATGGCCGTCCAGCAATGAGACCGCTCAGCGAGCCTCGATAGCCCCAGATCCTCTGCCAAGAGCTACAAAAGCAGTCCACCTGGGTCAGGACTCTACAGCCGCAGTTGGCATGCCGATGGCACCCTTCCACGCCCACGGTCTCCTCACAAGCCTTCATTGAGCTGCATGGCTCTCCGATATGCCAGTCTGCGAACTGCAGCAATCATGTGATCATGTCTCGGCGGCTGGACAGGTCTAAAGAAAGGATATCGATCTACATTTCCTTGGCTTTGAACAGCAATGTGGCAGCCTGATGGTCATGATTCCCAAACTACGGTAATGTTGGTTGGCGGCTCGCAAGGCTCTGGCAGCTGCCCACTCAATCTTGATCTCCGTGTCTGACCTCCAGTGTGTATTAGAGTTTGTACAAAAGCATCGTGGTGAGTTCTCTTGTAACATGACGTTAATTACAGTTCCAACAGCAACAGTCTTCCAGCATGCGTCTTCTTCATACGACTGAGCTCAAGCTCGAGGGCTTCGATACCCATGAACTCGCCGGAATTGACTACGCTATACTTTCTCATACTTGGAGCATTGATCGCCAACAGCCTGAGGTTACCTATGAAGACCTGATCAACCGCCGTAACCGCAGTGGTCAAGGATGGCAAAAGATTGAGGACTTCTGCAAGCTGGCCCGCGGTCAAGAAATCGACTACATCTGGATCGACACCTGCTGCATCAACGCCGACAACAGCCGCGAACTGGAAGAGGCTATCAACTCGATGTATCGATTCTATCAGCAAGCCAAGGTCTGCTATGCCTTCCTATCAGATCTCAACACAACATCACTTGTCGATCTCGCTGCATGTCGCTGGTTCACACGTGGCTGGACGTTGCAGGAATTACTAGCTCCTCCAGAGGTTCTATTCTACAACGCAAAGATGTATCCAGTTGGTACAAGAAGCGATCTTGCCGATCAGATTGCCGACATCACAAACATCGATAAGCACTTCTTGAAGACTAGTGGCGGAATTCGAGTCGACGCAGCCAGCATTGCTCAGCGAATGAGCTGGGCATCGAGACGCCAAACAACCAAGCCCGAGGATGCCGCCTACTGTCTAATGGGTATCTTCAATGTCAGCATGTTCCTCCACTATGGAGAAGGGGCATGCAATGCCTTCTTTCGACTTCAAGAACAGATTCTCAAGAAACCTGTCGACGAGTCCCTTTTTGCATGGAGCTCGGCCAAAGGCAGTGACTACGACAAGCATGGCATGCTTGCGACATCACCAAAAGACTTCCAATACTGTCAGCACGTCATACGAACCAAGTCCCTGAAGCAGCGACCACCAACTCAGTGGGGTGGACGAGGACTTGAGTTCCATTACGTGCCTGGATCCGTCGTCGACTTCTCTGCCCGTGCAGCTCTTTTCGGTAGCCTGCGCAAGGATCTGTGGGCTCGACTAGATTGTCAAGATGAGAGCGGCAAAGAAATCATGATTCACCTGCAGAAGGATCCGGATGGATCGGCGCGAAGCTACTACCGAACGGATGCTGTGACTCGACACTACAACGAACATCATAACTGGAAGTCAATATCTGCAAATTTTGACTGGGAGTTCAAGAAGTTGTATGTCGCTCAACAAGATGCCTGCGAGGATAAAGGCCTCGAGCGTGTGCGTAGTTCAGCAGTGGAGACGGCGCAACGACACGTTAGCAGAGCTCCGCGATTGATGATGTTTCTTGCGGTGAACGTGCTGCCTAAGAAGATTCGAAAGCTTTTTTCAGCAAAGTACCGATATCCGGGTTACAGTTGAACATGGAAGACTTGGAAAGCGCGGAGTCTGGAGTTCTGTTGACGACGAGACATACACGCCTGGTAATGATAATTTACATTTCAAAAAGTATAGATGGACACGGTAATACATGTCACTCCCACTAAACGGCAATAAAAGCCTTTTTACCAAAGTCCTTTATCCTCGTCATTCAACCAAAGGGGGTATCCGCCATACATTACACACCACGCATCTCATTCATCTCTCATCTTTCTTCAATTGAAAAATCTCGTCTTCCACGAACTCAACTTCGCCGTAGCAGTACTAGCCGAACTCCTCCTCCGATTCTTCGTCGCAGTCAATGTCGACTCAGTCCTAGAAATCACACTCATCCTATCAACCTCCTTATCCAATCGACTCCCACACCTCCCCACATCACTGCCCTTCCTACTTCCCGTCAACATCGGGCTCTGCAACCCATACATCCCCATCGCAATACTTTCCGTATCATGTGGACTATCCCTCCTATTGTGAACCCTCGTATTCCCACTCTGATCATCATCAAGTTCAGGCCACTCCCTTCCACAACAACAAAGCACCTCAACTCCACACTCCCCAACCAAAATCTCTTGAATCCGATCCCTCACCTCAAGAGCCGTCGGTCTCAACGTAGCATTCTGCTGCAACATCAATTTCACCAATCTCAAAAATTCCGGAACCCCACGATATATCCCTTCCCCATGTCTCAAACTCTCATCTTCGAGCATAATCATCCAAGTCGAAATCTTATCCGGATCAGCGGAATGAAAAGAAGTATCGGTACGATGCTGATACTTCCGGTTCTCCTTGGTCGTGTTGTTGCGAGAAGAGGAACGAAATTTTACGAAATCGTTGATTTTGCCTTTTAGCATGAATGTTAGAATGTCGAGGAATATGCAGGCTAGACTGAAAATGTCGGACATTTCGGCTGTCGAAGTGGGAAGATCGCGGAGGGTGTCTGGGTCGATGATTGAGGGGCGAGAGGTATGCATGAGGAAGGTTTGGGAGGTTGGGGAGAATGGTGGTCCGATTGTTGGGATGTGGCGGGAGAAGTTTCGGATTGAGCGTGGTGAGTGAGGACCACTGCTGTCGATGGAGGGGGAGAAGCCTGAGGTTTGGAGGGTTGTGAGGCTGTTTGATCGTCCATTATGTGATGAGGCGGGTGTTATTGGACTTCCGATTGTTTGGCCGCAGATACTGTTGCTGCGAGTACTGCCGCCGCTGGAAGAGCCGCTGGTGGAGTTGCTGTTGATTGTTGAGACGGAGATGGCGCTCATTTTTCGGAGTTTGCTGAAGGCGTTCATGCTGCTGATTGGTGGTGGTGTTGATTTCAATGTCACGGGTCGCTTGGAGATATGTGATTCTGGCGCTGCGTAGTCGTAGGCCTCGGTCTTGGGAGACTTCTTGCCTCGTTGGAGAGTGCTGATCGATCCGACGTCTGCGAATGCGATCTTGTTCTCCCTGGTGATCCATATATTTGATGGCCGGATTTGCGTATGCGCTACACCTCGATGATGTAGTGATGCTAACGCGTCTGCCAGACAGTGCATCCATTCGCACAGCAGGATCGGCCTTTCTCGAGCCGGGACTCTGAGAAACTGTGTTGGTGTGCGATGCTCGATGAATGTGCCCAAAGTATGTTCGGCGACAAAATCCGAGACAACAAATCCAGCTTGGTCGCTGGTGTACGATGCCCAGCAATTCGCCACGTGCTCATGTGTTAATGTTCTGGCTCTTCGTATGTCACGCAAGTATTTGTCGTAATGCGACTCGCCAGTCTCGGCATCCTTCAAGATGAATTTCCTCCGCATGAAGACCTCATCCGGCCGGTTAGGGAAATGCACGCGATCGTAAGGCTGTAAGCAGACAGCCGGCGGTAGGGTATTGACATGCTCCATGGGTATGTGTTCCTTCTGTCCATAGTCTATATGCGAGCCTTCCTTGAGCTCTCGTAATAAGTATACAAATTGCATGTCGTAAAACTTCTTGTTCAATGCTTCGTCGTTCTCGTAAGATAATTCCAGACTTCTGACGTTCTCAAGCGGGATAGGTAAATCGTCGTCGTCCCAAGAGTCGTCAATGCATCCGAAGATCTGGTCAGGCACACCAATTTCGGTCAAGATGAGGAACAACCGCTTCGCTCGGTCCAGAATCCATTCCATATAAGTATCATCTGTGAGACCTTCTCCAAACGCTAAAGGCTTGTCGAGGAACTCTCGCTCTTCGCCTCGTAGCTTGGACACTACAAAAGCTCGTGTCACCTTGGCTTCGATTCTCGCATCTGTCCACCAGAGCTGTTTCAGAGCCGCGTGAGGTGTTACAAGTGAGTGACCTCCGTAGCCATAGATGTAAGCATTCAAAGCAATCGTAGCCGCTGTCGGCGCGACTTGCGCATAGTTGCGCGAGGCCATCGTGGTGAGGTGAAGTCGCAAAAAGCCAAGGATCCACTGTCGTCGTTACAGAATTATGCTTATGCTAATGCTCGTGCTCTTTGTTTTAGCGAAAGAGTGATGTGATGCTCAAAGCCTGCATGGTGATCATCTGGCCAAGGAGAGATTACATGGTCTGGCTGTCTTTGTTCGGGTTTCGCTGCTCGATTGTCATCCAAGTGGATCAAAGGCCAGATAGAAAGGTGAAACACAGGATTACGCAGATAATGGAGCAGAATGAGCAAAGCAATGCAAGAGATAGATGCAAGAGGACGCAAGAAGGGAGAGCAATGAGAGAGCCAAAGCAGAATGTGACCAACAACTCACAACAGATCCTACCGAGTTACGGTGTACACGCGAGCGCATCGCACCTGAGCCCAGCCATGCAACGCCCAGGATTGCCGATGCAGTATCAGTCTGCTTCGCAGGACATGGGTGCAGAAATGTATTGGTGCAGCGTCACACCTCGGAATCCAGTGTCGAGCCCACAATTCTCAGGCGCTCTGTGACACGTTCGGCACCAGCAGCAGATCCTCCCATGGCCCGGCACGGTCAAAGTCCAGAAGGTAGGCGGCTTTCTTACTCTTCCAGGGTGTGGCGCTGTGTAACTTTGAGCGTTCATTTGGCAGGAATCGGCTGCTCTCGTTGACGACAGGTGAAGATGCTGGAAGGTAGACCTGCAGATGGCCCACTAACCGGCCGCCTCCGCCCATAGCATGTGAAGAATGGGCACAATCCCCGCAGAGCACGCGAGCAGCGGACGGTATCGAGACCCTTTCATTCGGTAGCGGCCGTGGCATTTCGCGCCGTGAAAGGCGAGGGCCATAGTCAATCAGCAAGTCTTGTGCAATCTGTGCGCTGAGGTTGGTGAATGGAGAAGATAGACTCACGCCAATAGGCGCCGACAACACGTCTAGGCGAATTGGCGGGAGGATCTCACGTCTCCACCTTCGCACGTGAGTGGTCCGTATCTTCGAGACGTGTTTTCCAAAAGAAGTGGTAGATTTGAATCATTTGATACTGCACCTAGACGCTTGCTTGCATGCGATACCGACAGCAACACAGGACTCCGGCCATGGGCGCCTGACCAGGGTCAACATCAAGTCCGATCAGCAGAGACCAGCAGGAGATGCAAATTGAATTCTTATCCATCACACAGCATCCTCTGCACGCTGCATATTGAGATGCGTCTCGACTGTCCGGGGTAGCTTCATCGCCATCACAGTCACCAGCATTGCGAGAGAACAATGTATCGCAATTTCCAACGTGTTGTGGGCGCCGACGTCTGCCCTGTTCCTGACCTGTCGACGCCGACGCCGCAGCGGCGCATCGGGAGGAGATTTTCGCGCGATGCTTAGCCATCCGGTGTGCAGGAAGCGACACGCTGGCTTCGTCGCACACGCGCAGGCGGTGTGTAGTACGACGTAACGGACATTTTCGAGGAGAAGCCGATGGGCGTGCTTCGAGAACGAGCCCAATGTCGGCACGAAGGCCTTGACAACTTGCTTACAGATTGCAATACATCGAAGACCGCAGATGCACGCTTCAGCCCACACCGCAAAATAGAACGGTTTCGCAACTCGGAGAGCCTGTTTCCACGACGCACGGTGCAAGCGCTCCAGGCTTAATCGGGGTGCCAAGATAGCTATATAGAGCCTAGTATAGTATATATTTCCGTCTCTTCCGCGTGCATAGGTTTTCGTATAGATATCGCGTTCTTAGGCGCGTTCTCGCGTTCTTACTAGCTTTCGAGCCTATACTAGAGTACTAAGTATCGCCGCTATCGCTATAGAAGCTATTAAAGAGGTAGAATTAGTATAGGTACTCGCTATAGTATATATCGTACTTAGTAGGTATAAACGACGGAAATAGCTATATTATAAGCTAGTAGATATTCTTTTAAATAGTCGTATATAGGAGTTTATCTTCGAGAATATTAGTAATATATTTACGAAGTAGTATATAAGGTAAGTCGATATAGGAGGTTAATATAGAAGATTAAGTAAGTATTAGAAGTACGCTATTATCTTACTATTACTATACTTAGCTAATTATCGTAGAGTCGATAGATTTAATAAAGAAGAGATATTATATCTTATAACTATACTTTAGATAGACGATATTAAGTAGCTAAACTACTATAAATACGACCCTATATAGGCCTTCTATCTCGCTCTCTTCTACTTTAGATTTCTATCTATTTAAAAGGTTCTTAGGCTTATCTTTAGTTATAAACTATACTATCTATTAACTATCTTTAGAGTAGTAATTAAGTATATTTAGTAGGAGTTTAGCGCCTATATATCGTAGTACCCTCGATTAAGATAATATTATATCGTACGTAACTTTATATAGTAGATTAAAAGAGCTAGATAGAGAGGTAACTTTTAGGGATTTATTAATAGTATATTTTAAGGAACTTATTATCTAGTACCTATTCTAGAATACTATAATAATTAACGTCTATTATTCTCTAGCTATAAGAAGAAGTATAGTTATAAATTCTAAGATATAATAATACCTAACGATATACTATCTTTACTAATAGAATCCTATTTAAGTAAAGAGAATAATTAGGATATATTCTATAAATCTCGTATATCTAAGCGGATATAACGAATACTTAATAAGCGTACTAGTAATAGCTAATTATAACGAAGATTATATCTCTATAGTAATCTAGTATACTATTATTCCTCTAGAGTTATATATCTATAGCCTAGAATAATAGGTATTATAAGACTATCGAAACTAAAGAGGCTATTTAATAAGTATATATCTAAGACGAGAATAGAGTTAGAATACGGCTTTAGTAAGATAATCCGTCTATCCGTATACCCTTAACTCGAAGAATAATAATATATTAGTAATTAACTAGTAGCGGTATATTATATAATCGCTATATTACTTACAAACCTATATATAAGCCTCTAGGATAGTAATTAAATAAATAGAAGATTCGATACTAATCCGCCCTCCTATACTAAAATTCTATACCTATATAGCGGTAAGCCTATCGACGATTAGCTATACTTTAACTATAGTAAAGATATATAATCTAAATACTCTAGTATTAGTTCTAGTATCTTAGAAGAGGACGTAGATTTATAAGACGAAGAAGATTAAGAAGATTATCCTCTCTCGGAGGATCTATATACCTCTATAGAGGTAAACCCTTACTTAGCTAAAATATATATATACGCTAAGCCGTATCCTACCTACTATATTTACTTACTATATATTACTTAGATATATATAAAACTATATATATACTTTATCGTCTATATTATAGCTATAATATATCTTTTATATATAATAATTAGACTAAAATTAACTATAATATAGCTAGTAACGCTATATACTTAAACTACGATATTATATCTAATAAAGTTACTCTAAATAGCCCTCTAGATTAGTATTAAATTTAGCTATTTTATTACTATTAAAGCCTATCTCTTACTATAGAGAGGTATCCCTATCTACTATAGTATACTCTAGATTACTCTAGATAGGATTACTAATATTCTATATAGGTAGGCGTCCTATTAGTATCTTTAGTAAGTTCTTAATACTACTAATATCCTCCTTTAAACGCTTAACTTCTAGCTTAACCTTACTATCTAGTATACCTTCCGCTTTCTACTTCCTACTACTAATTCCTTTAGTCTAGATCTTCGCTAATATTTCCTTAATACTCGGATACTTCTTCTCTCTCTTACGCTTCGCTACTACTATTTTAGTATAGTTCTTACCCTTCTTTAGAGAAGGTTTATCTAGTAAGGTAGATATAATTAGTATACTAGAGGGTATTAAGTAAACTTAGAGTAGAAGTTAGAAGTTAAGTCGATTATTCTTTAAGTTCTATATTAGAGTATATACTCTTAGATAGGTCTTCCTTATTCCTATTTTTATCCTTACTATATTCTTCTTTATCGCTACTACTACTATATTCGCCCTTAATCTCTAGATTAGATATCGCTTATCGCTTACTATATCCTCGCTTCTTATCCTTCTTAGATTTTAATAAGTTACGTCTTCTATACTATACCTCTATAACTTCCTTATCCTTCTTTACCTTCTTATCTACTTTATCTTTATCCTTCTTATTATATTCCTTTATCGCTTTAAGAATAGTCTTTATACGAGTATTAAACTTATTATTAAATTTAGTACTAGAGTCTATATAAGTACCGCCCTATATAGGGTTACTCTACTATAGATAGACTATAACTATATAGTCTTATAGCTTCTTTATAGTACTATAGTAGTAACGAGTCTCTATTATAAAGTCGTACTTAATATCTCGCTAGAAGCCTTCTTTACCCTATTTCTTAATATTCTTATATACTAGCTTACTTAGTATAACCTACTTACTATAAGTTATACCCTTCTAATCTATCTATATTATAGTATTATCTTTAGCTTCTACTTCTATATATCTAAGAACCTCTTTAATAGAAGTAGCTCGTTTACTTAGTACTCTTAACTCTTATACGGACTAGCTTTTATATAACTTAAAAGAAGACTTCTTTAGAGGTAGTATTTACTAGCTATAGAGGTAAGCTATATACTATACTATAGTATCTAGTATCTTAGTATATTCTTAAGAAGGAATAGGTATTTACGAGGGCTCTCGTATAGATAGCGATATACTATAGTTAAATATAAAGTAATTAATAAAGTAAGGTTATAGAGATTAAGTATATATATTATTAAATCCTAACGCTAGAGAGGCTATTAGTAACTATAAAAGAGCTACTATATCGATTAATTAAGAGCGACTATTATTAATTAGCTAGAAGCCTTAATTAAATAATATTAAGGCTATTATTATATTAACGAGAAAGTACTATCTATACTATACTATAAAGTAATACGCGTACTATATAGAAAGCGCGAGATTAAAGCTAATAGCTAGTTCTATTAGGCTATATCCTATTTACTTACTTAGTATCCTATTCGAGCGGTTAATAGTATAGCTCTAGCGCTAGAGCTATAGTATTAACCTAGAGCGTGCACTATACGGTTTACTGCCGGATTGAGCCTTCTTAGCTTCCTATTATAGCCTAGAGCGTTTCACTCTCCGAGTTGCGAAACCCTTCTAATGAGTGGATGGAACAAAGACCCGCCAAAAACAGATTTTCGCATGCGGCGGAGATCTTAGAGTCGTTGAAATGACCGCTTCAATCTCGTTGCTGGGGTCGATGGAGAAGTCCAACGCAGAGCATCACAGGCATCATCCCGGCACGAGATCTGACAACCGTTGAGGTGTGGACACTGCGAGAAGTAAAAAGTCTGGTCCAGACGTTTTCTGACATCCAACACTACTACTGCAGCTACAGGAGCCGTCTGCCACGCGAAGATCGGCGACAAGAGAAAGACGCCGGATGGGAGTTGGCGTTGCTGTACCGGATCGCTGCTCAAAATTTCTCCTGCCGGATCCTCTGACAAGCATTGATGAAGACGCCTTACAATCCGATGCAAGCCCAACCCGCGAACCCACTGCAATAATAATGCAAGCCATACAACACGCTCCTCTGGTAGCATAATAGACGTGCGGCCGGCGATGCATCGCTGCTTCAAACGTGCATACTTGTGATTCATGACTGGCCGGAAGCAAGAACAGTACACATCCAGCAACGTGAGAATGCGAACTACGCATAACAGAACCAGCAGAAGCATCTCAGCCACGTGTATCAAGATGCGAACATCTTATATGCAAGCCTTCTCAACCAGGCTATTGTGTTCGAGGTAGGCCAGCCAAGCAAGCGGCAATGCGAGCATGACATCCGCGATCGTCAAAATGAGACGTAGCTCCTGCGAGCGCAATGCGAACTTTTCATCCATCCGCAAGCCTTTCCATTGTCCACTTCTATTTCATTGATTCATTGATCAATCACTCGATTTTGGCTATGCGTTACATATATACCAAATTTTCTTTCTTTTCTATGGCTGGAGAAGCAAGACCCTCACAATTCCATTTCTCCTTCCTTCTCAATGACCAGCATCCTTTCATGCAAAAAGCTCAAGTATTGAATCAGCCTACTCCATTAGCCAGGCCAAGACACAACGCAAGGAGAAAACAAAAGGACGCCCGCTTGCTAATCAGATAAACCGCCACAAACAAAGCACAACATTGTAGCAATGCAAGTCCTTTCGTAAAGGGACAGAAAGAAGAGAACAATAAGTCGTAAGCTGCCGCTGCAATAGGATCGTAACGTCGTGACGTGGAGTGAAGGGAGGTGACGAGTAGAGGGAGGAGTTGGTGTTGTGTGGTGGAAGTTCTGGGTGTATGTGCCAAGCTTTGAAAGCAGCTAACACAGCGTCCATGAATATTCGTGCTGGCGTTGCGGAGGTGGAAAGTGAGGTACGCCGTTGTAGCTCACACGTGCGCGACTCCACACGACATTCGTGTTCGGCGGTGTTCTGCTCCAACGCCCATGTAGCAGTGGCTTCTCCCTCGTGGAGCGAACTACTAGAACACTGCCGCAAGCCCACTTTTGCTGTGTCGTTTACTGAACCTCTTTCTGCCCTTCAGACTTTCCTCATCTGTGTTCTTGCGCAATGTGTGGCGCAAGGCGTGTCTCTCGCTTGCACTTGGTCCACTTAAAGGCATCGCTGCATCGCCACCCAGCGAATCTGCCGGGCTTGATAGAGTAGACGCATTGAAATCGTTGAGCATACTTTCGCCAGAATATGAGTTGGTCATGGATGTAGCGATGGCGACGTCTCGCGCTTGCTCCACAGCATCCATCCACTCCTGCGTTGAGAACTTGCTGCCTGCGGGATCTGCTGTGGTTGCGCGTGGATCTTCAAAGGTGTAGTGTTTGTCTCGCTGTGGAACGAAGTGCAATTAGCATGAGACACGTCAGCGTGTTGGTGGCATTGTGAACTTACAGTATCGATCGTCCAGTGTGTGAGTCCTTTCGAATCGACACAGCTCTTGCATGTTGATCCGTGCGCAGCGAGATTGATCTCCATTTTCGACTTTTTCTCATTTCCTCCTGCCGCGGCAACCACTAATCTTGCGTTCGACGTTATCAATACGAGCCTTTCCCGCTTCTTCGTGGTGTTGCTGCTGAAGAAGCGTGAGAATTTTGGTTTCTCCGATGGCGTCGTCGCATCTCCATTTTTGGAGTTTGGACTGCTCGATTGTGGTGCTGCGGTGACTATCAAGTTCCCGAGCTTGAGTATTCTCTCGTTGTTATGTGTCAGTACAGGTGACCACTCGATGTCCAGCTGGCTCGGTGGTGGAAGCTCGGTCACATTTTGGAGTTGCGGTCTTCGAGCTGGAGCTTGCTGTGGGACTGTTTGCTGCCCTTGTAATGCAGCAGCGGCGGCCATGTTCGCCATATTGTTGCTGTTGCCATGGTTCTTGCTAACCCCATTTAGCTTTATCGGCTCCGCGGGAGGAGGCACGTAAGGTTTTAGTCTTGGCGCCTTCTGTCGCCATAGACTCTTTCCCCATTGTACACCATCGAAGAATTGATGGTTCTTGATGTGCTCGATGGGCAGTCGACTCGCTGGCTCCAGGACCAGCAATCTCTCTATTAGGTCCCTTGCGATTTCTGGAAAGCCATCTGGGAAGGTGTAGTCCAGCGCCAGAATCTTTTGGAAGGTGAGGTATTCATTGGCTGCCTTGAATGGAGGTCGACCAGCCAGCAATTGGTAAAGGATACAGCCAAATGCCCAGAGATCAGAAGCTTTGCATGCATTCTTGTCGCGAAGTAGCTCCGGGCTGACGTATTCTGCAGTACCAACGAAGGACACAGCACGATCGGTCTCGGCGCCATCTGTAGGGTTTCCAGAAGAATGCCCGGGCTCGTTTGAACCGTTGGCCTTGGGGTCCGGTAAGATCTTCGCAGTACCGAAGTCGGTAATCTTGACATGCATGTCTCGATCGAGCAGGACATTCTCGGGTTTCAAGTCGCGATGGATGACGCCTCGGCTGTGCATGTATGCTATACTATCCAAAATCTCAGCGCCGTAGAACCTTGTGCACTCCACGTCGAAGGACCCCATCTTTTTCAACACCCCCAAGAGCTCACCACCTGACGCCAGATCCAAGACGAAGTAGAGAGATCGCTCATCCTGGAACGTGTAGTATAGTCGTACAATGCCAGGGTGCTCAGTAAGTCTGTTCAGAGTGTCTCGCTCGATGTTGACATATTTCACCTTCTTCTCCTTGATAATGTGTCTCTTATCCAGAACTTTGATGGCGTGCTCCTTCAGAGTCTGCCTGTCGGTAGCGGCCAACACAGTGGAATAAGAGCCTTCTCCTAGTGTTCGCCCAAAGTTGAAATCTTTGACGCCCTTTTTGATGACTCGCGTCCTCTCCTTGCCCGAAGCATCAGTTTCTCTTCGTGTGCTCACTGCAGCTCCTCGCTCGTTCCATTCTTCTCTTGATCGCGGTACCGAAGAGCTTGCGTACGATGGGTCTGCACTATCATAACCTCCAGTCGAAGTCGACCCTCCTGTTGGTGCCCGTCCCCGCTTCGAGTTCCTCCTTGGCGGTAGCGGGCCATTACCTCCATTGAGAGGTGTTCCCGGCTGCCTGTATGATCTACTAGCTTCTCTTTGCGGAATTCCTCCTGCCATGACCTGTCTTGCAGACCGCGATCCACTCCGCGCCAGTCCTGATGTGCTGCCGTCGGACGAGCCCAGATCGTCTCGATAGCGATAGCCGCTCTGGGCAGACATGCCGGAGCTCTGACTAGAATTCTGCTGGCTGTACATGCCGCTCGTCGGCCGCCCTGCTAAGCTCTGTAATGTTGGATTATGGTATTGCGGGTTGTACTGCTGTGGGTATTGCTGCGGGAATTGGGCGGCTTGCTGGGCCTGATAAGTCACTTGCATACTTGCACGATGGCTCAGCCGCGAATTGTTCCACTCGTGCTGATTCTGCGTGGGCGATCGTCTGGGCAGCTGTTGTGGAGCGGGCGCCAGGTCTTGTGACTGTGTGGTGTACTCATCCGGATTGAAGCCAAGCCCAGCTTCGCTCTGCTCGGCCTCATGGGAAAGTGTGGGCAGCAGATTGGCAGGCTGGATCGACGCGGTGACTGTGCTCTCGGATGAATGTGAGGACGGCGGTGGAGGTCTGCTGTTCGGGGGAGGGGACGGAGCGGTGGGCGATGTGGGCGAGGTGACGGTGTCGTCCGGGTTGGCTATCCGTAGTCCGCCCAGCGACTGGGACAGACTCAGGTCGCCGGCGCTCATGATGGAGAAGGCGGTGATGTGTGCGGCGGAGGCAGCGGCAGAGGCAGCGCCTGCCGAAGTTGCGAGCAGTGTCGGTAGTAGCGAGCGACGGTCATTACATTAGTCGTACCTCGAGGAGGCAGGAGGGTGTCCTCGCTCCGCCGTGCACGGAGAGAGCTATTCTATTCGGAGCTGCAGTGGTGTGTGTTGGCTGTGCTGGGCTGGATTGCTTAGGTTGTCGGTCCTCCCAGTCAGAGCTGTGTATGTCTGTGCCTGCGCGGCCAGTAGTAGTCCTAGCGTAGTAGCGTATGCGTAGCGTGAGGTCGACCACTGCTGTCAATGTCGCGGACGGGAGGCCGTCACCGTCTCTAGGTTTGCCCAAGCTTTCCCGTAGAACTATCGTGTAACAGATCCAACTTCTTCATTGACCAGAGATCAAAGCTCCCAAGTGCCTCTGCGCACGCTGCAATTCAGACGATAATCGCTCACACTCACACTGCTGATGAGGTTGCGTATGATGATCCGTACCTTAGACCGAAAGCAAGCCTCAGGCCTTGGCAACGTCCATCCTCCGCCGCCCTTTTCGTCATCACCGAGCAGGGAGCTAGTTCTATTTTTGAGAGAGTACCTGGTAACGTGAAACGCGTCTACAACATCCTCTTTTACATTTCACATCCACTCCTCTCTAACTTAATTCCTTCTCATTCGCTGTTTGTTTCAGGTCGCCTGCTAGTAGGCTACACCAACGTGGGCAACTTCTACGACTGCACGTCTAAGCCTCTGAAGGATCAGGTGGTACATCGGGGAAAAGGCGGCAGCAATGACATGATGTGCAGCTTATCGGCAGACATTCGACACCTCCATTGGACAGCGGTCACTGCTGCAGGAACGAGCAACGAAATCTGATTGCTCGAGTGTGCATAGCTGAAGGGATTCGGAGGCAATTGCGAGCAGTTGGGCGCGTGATACAGAGAGAGAGAGAGAGAGAGAGAGAGAGAGAGAGCTTCAGACAGTCACTGCTCTGCCACTGCGACTCAGAGCCACGTGTCGCGTTATGTTCGCTCTCCCGCATTGCATAGTGACGGCGACGAGGACGACCTGCCACGCCCCAGGCTGACCATCAGAAATACCGCCAGGACCATGATTCTGTTCTTCGACAATGCTCCTCGATTGGGAAGCCTCCCTTGCTCTATGGCCAGACAGACTGCCTAGTAATCTACATCTAAGCTCGTTGACTCGCAAACAGAGGTTCGAAAAGTACAGAGCTATCGCAGAGCAGCTGAAGAATGCGCAGAGACAGACACTATAGCGCCTTTGCCACCGTATCGGGTTCACCAGAGAGTGAAATTGCTAAGGCGCGCTTGAATGACTTTCACACTAGCAAATTTCGTGGATAAAGAGCGTACGAGTCATTGGTACCAGCAGTCTACTGACGGACACGAAGCTACAATGAAGAGTGTCTTGGAAGAACAAACAATTTGGTCGCTTAGGTACGTTGTGAGATGTCTTGGACCACCACGAGCCTCTATGACTCCAGGGCATCGTTTAAATCTGCTCGGCAACACTGCGACTGTTTCCAGATAACAATCGCCGACTCCGTTGCTCACCGAGATGCCACGAACATATCCGAACGCAGAATACCTCGAAGACAATGATCTCTGCTACATTGACCACTCGAATCTCGTCAACAGATGTATGCGCGCCAGAAAGGCCATCAAGTGTGGGCAAGAGATCTTATCGGAGAACGCGCTGTTCGAGTGCGATGTTGGTCTTGTTGAGACGTACAATGACTCGATATTCTTTGATCCAAACTCCTTAACAAGTGGAATCGGGGCCTTAGTCGGCCAAGTCGAGCAGCTTGATCCTGAGACCCGCCGCATTATCTCAGAGCTGTATCACGGAGAAAGAGAGGGTGATAGCGCCCAAGAACGCAGGAGACCAAATCTACCACTGAGTATACAGTTGAATGCGTTCAACTTTCCGGAGTCATCTCGGTGTATACTTCGGGTCTACCAATGGGTGTCTCGCGTCAATCATTCATGTCGTCCAAATGCCATGTTTGATCATTGTACAGACACCAACAAAGGGACATTGCGTGCCCTCAGAGACATCGATGTGGAAGAGAACATCACAATTGACTACTGTACCTCGGCCGAAGATTGTCTTCGGTCACGAGATCTACGTCGCGCTGAGCTTTCACGACAATATCGTTTCATTTGCGAATGCACGGCCTGCAGTCTCAGGGGCCACCGCCTTGGAACCGACACGCAAAACAGAAACCGAGCGCTTACAGATTACATGGCAATGACAGGCGATCACCCTGGCACACGAAATGAAGTGAGGGTACTGAGGCTTCAAGCAGCCAACAGTTGCGCGCAAAGATTGATAGGGCTGGGACTTCGAGACCTCAAAGTTGCTCAAGCGTACAAGCAGGCCGCAATGCTTCATCATCAAGGCTACGAAGATGCTTTGACATATCACCCCGATGGAGATCATTGCGACGATTGCACCCGAGATGGCCATGCTCGAGCACATCTGGAATCTGCACTAAAGAGCCTGGGAGAAGGCCACTAGGGTTCACATACGATGCCTGGGCGACAAGCACACGGTTGTTCGGAATGATCACCAGGAAATGGACGCAATCCGTTTCCTGCTAGTCAATTCGGACGATGACTAGTGCTTGCTTGAGAAGTTGGGTCGAGCTGCACTTACGACGCAGTGCTGTGGCGACTGCCTCCGCGACAGGCTCCTGCTCCTCCTAGGTCAAAGTAAACAGTTCTTCGATTCTCCTTTGCTCTCTTCTCCACATGCGACGTTCGTGTCTTGTTGCCACTTCATCACAATGCTTCATTGCCCTCCCTCTCGTATACACCTCACTTCATTAGACATCACTGACTTCGACCGGCGCTTCGCTGCCAGACAGTCTGGTCATTATGTGCCACTCAAAACCGCGGGCATGCGCCTTGGATCAGCTGTGGGACACTTGACGAAAGCCAGCATCGTTCCGGCTCATCGCAACATTGGTCGAGCAAGAGCGGAGTCTTGTTCATCGGAGGCGAAGCTTTGCATAGACGAGTCCACTCCTACTCACTCTTCTTCGATCCCGACGATTGTGACTTCAGCAGCAAGTCCATTCGGTAACGTAGCACATCGAAGGACGACCAGCTCTCCACGCTACCTTTCTGCTCTTGACCAAGGAGGTTATAGAGGAACGCCAAATTCATCGCCACGCGGGCACCATCCAGAGATCACATCACAATTCTCAAGGAGCCCGGTCTCAAGACCAGGACCCTCGCCCAGCTTACCACACATTCCTGAGAGGATCACAAGCCTTTCAAACGAGCATGGAGTGCCTCTCGGGCCAAGTCTTCGACAGAAGCCTGTTCGCCCGTCTTCAATCCCTCGACCACGTCGTCATCCTTCGCAGCAAGCATCCGTCGCGGTATACGAGCAGACGCCAGCATTAAACGAATTGCATGAACGTCTACAAACTGCAAAGGCAGGCCCACGTACTTGGGACGGTCGACGGCTGCGTTCAATGAACGATGATGAGCATGAGTGGGCTGCTCTGGCCGGAACATCTAATGCCTCTACGTTCGACCCTGGTGCTGCAGTCTTTGTGCCACGAACACGCTTTGGTTCGACCACTACTGCGTCAATAGAGGGATCGACTCGAAATGTGGCCGACAACAACCACACCGAAAGTCGTGATAGCCTGGAGGCAGGTGCCAATATCCGGCTGAGATCATCTTTTGAACGCAACTCGCAGTATCAGCGGCACCTGGAAGCTCGTACATCTCTGGCAAGCAGGAACGCCTCGGTGTATGCGCCTCGGTCGGTGGTTAATCAGACTCGGCGAAGAAGTCGCACCCACGAACAGAACAACATCGGACCTTCCTCCATGTCAATTTCAGAGCGACATAGCAGCATACGAGCTCCACCTACATCCTTCGCTGCTAGACGTGGGAGTGGATCGCAACGTCCAGTCATCTTCCCGCGCCGTGACAGCTCAAAACGGAATCTGGCTACGTTTGAACGATCTCGTCGTGTTTCTGGCGCCGCTTCCGGCATATCTGCTGCGTCCAGTCTCAGTGCCTCGCTGTTGAATATTCCGAAAGACATCGATAGTGGTCGCCAAATGCCACGCTCAATATCGCCTGCTTTGTCAACCAGTAGTCGCTCGACTCCAAATCTACTCCGCTCGCCACAACACTCAACATCAGAAGTGCACACTCGCAGCAACTCTTTCACATGGTCTCAAACAGGGCAGCGGGAGGTGGAAACGGCGACAGTATCCATGAGAGATATCAGCTTGGACCAATATGATCACCTGCCACAGATCAATTCTGACCTTCTTGATATCCAACCTGGATCTGCACTAGATCGCCTTTTAAACAACCAGCATTCGCCACTTGACGAGCTCACACAGCAGCTCACCCAACAGCTCAGTCGCATGAATAGTGGACGACAGAGATCAGTTGGTCGTTCATTTGAGCGCCCTCCAGGAACTCGGCCAAGAATCTCTTTGCTCACCGGCGACCCATTCAGGCAAGATTCTTCACCCGAGCGGCCTTCTTCCTCCGACACACACGATGGCTACCAGACGCACTACCCTCCAACATCAACCAGCAAGAAGCGTGACTCCATCTTGAGCACCCTTTCAACCGACGAAGATCCAGTAGCTCTAAGCCTCGCTCTCCCATCACCAGCAATACCATCACCCCATCAACCCGCAAGCTCACCAATGCATCTCCCGAGCACCCCAGCAACAGCTTTACGAGAAAGAGCCATATCGCCCCGATCTTCAACAAGTATCTCCTCACCAGTCCGAGGCTCAGAATGGATGTCAAGCGGCACACCTCCAACACGACCTACAGTCACACCTCGCATGACAGTCTACAACGACTCTCGTCCCGCAGAACTCCAGCCTCAAACTCCAGCCGACATAGCAAGGTCTACCGCTCGTAGACGTGCTCGTGCTGGGACGGCTTCACGGGCATCGAATACGTATACGGGAAGTCCGGCTGTGCCATCATCATCGAGTAATCGGCACACGTATCCTGCTGCTACGCCGCCTCAAATTGAGGTTGTCACGCATGCTAGAATGCAGGTTCCGAGCACGGGTAGGAGGAGAGTGAGTATGGCTGCGAGAGTTGACGAGGGGCCGGATGAGAATGATGTTGATGAGGCTTTGGATATGCTTGAAGAGGATCGGAGGGTTTGGACCGGAAGGAGAGAGAGTGGAGCTTTGGATACGACGCCACCTGCCGAGGGAAGGTTTGAGAGGTATTTGGAGTAGCAATAGGCGGTTTGGGGTTAGGAAGAGCGGTTGGATTGTGGTATTAGTAGTGTATGCAAATCTGTAGGTAGGTCTTAGCGCCGCATGTCCAAATCCCATTCCATCTATCAAAGGGGATGTATTGTATGATCTACTCAAACTTCATAACATTAACAACCTTCCCAATCCCCTCAATCTCAACCACAACCTCATCCTCATCCTTCAAATACTTCGGTTCAGGCTTCATCCCAATCCCCACACCTCCCGGCGTTCCCGTCATAATTATCGTCCCTGCAGCAAGTGTTTGCCCGGTGCTCAAAAAGCTCACTAACTTCCTCACCCCAAAACACAAATCACTCGTATCACTATCCTGTCTCAACTCCCCATTCACATACGTCTTCAATCTCAACCCTTTCGCCTCCCCAAGTATCTTCGTTGACACAATCGCAGGTCCCAGCGGAGCATATTTATCGAAAGATTTTGAGAATCCCCATTGTGGCATCATTCCTGCTTTATCTTTTTCCATTTGCCAGTCTCGACAGCTCACATCGTTTCCGGAAACGTAACCTGCTACGTAGTCTAAGGCTTCGGATTCTGAGACGTTTTTCGCGTCTTTTCCGATTACGATTGTGAGTTCGCCTTCGTAGTCCAAGTGGGTTTGTCCGAGTTTTGGGATTGGAGTGGGTGAGCGAGTGTCTGCTACTGTTTGGGAGGATTTGTAGAAGAGGGTTGGGTTTTTGGGGAGGTCGAAGCCGGTTTCTAGGACTGGACGAGATCAATAATTGTTAGTTGTGGGTGGCGACTGAGCGATTGGATGGAGTACGTACTGTGGGTTTTGTAGTTGAGGCCGATACAGCGTACGCTTGGGACGTCTTTTGGTGTGAGTGGTCCGAGGAGTTGTTTTACTTCATCTTCTTGTCCTGTTGGTTTTGCTTCGATTGGGGTTGGGCCTTCGAGGATCTTGACTTTGAGGCCTCCTTTTTGAGCTAGGTCGTCGATGTCGGGCTTGTCTCCACTGACAATGGGCTCGCCATATCTGATTTGGTTGTCTTTTGCAGAAACATATCTGATGAGTCTGTCCCAAGCTGTGATCGCCATAGCTCTGTTTGTGATGCTGAAGGGTCGGATCTGGTGATTTATTGCTTGCGTTTTTTGCAGTGCTCTCAATGCTGAAGGCTTCGTGAAAGCTCTAGAGAACATATGCAGAACTTCTCAAGATTACAAGAGGTGAGGTCCAGTGACTAATGTATGTCTTCCTCCAGCGGATCTATTCCTTGCCAGCCCTTCCTATCCAGGGTCCGCAACAGCCGCGAATTAGCTGGACTTGGTGGACTTTTAGGGTGGATCGCGGGGAGGTGGGGTGTCGTCAGAACGGCAGTTGCGAAGGCACGCAGAAGATGTCAGACAACAATGGTGTCCCCGGATTGCAATGGGTGATAATATGTAAGATTCTGGTTGGTACTTGCGTCAAAATATGTAAGAATTGATGCGCAGTAATGATGAACCGAGAAGACCTTGAGATGCCGGCACCGGAACGCAGTTCGAATAAACTTTCTACAGCTGATATCACCGAGCCGCCGCCCGAGAGTCGGCTAGGAGAACAGGCGGCATTGACGCGGTCGACGTGAGATACATAGTATATTGTTCAGTCGACAAATTCCAACCTCATGGACGTTCGTCTGCTTTACAGGCACATTGAACAAAACTCCACTTGTTCTTCATCCATCCAGGACAAGCATATACCGGCAAGCCGTCCAAATCATCCTCTGAGAAACCTGCAATGAGGAACCCAGATCTGCTGTTGGACGAGAAGACACCAGTGGCCTTTGCTTCGGCCTGAATTATAACCACGTAGCCAGGGGGCATCCCCGTTATGCCTCAAAGATGTCTTCTCACCGTGTCTTGCCAAGATGCCCTTCGACAACGGTTGGATGTGATGTTTCAGCGTATCAGACTGATGTGCATGCAGCATCCAGCCGTGGAATTCGAGAGGGATCTGAGGGATGTCACATCTTAGGAACTCCTCTGTCCTCGTAAGTGTCTGCCATATCCTTCAATAGCGAGAACGCCAAGCATTCGCCAGCGTCTCAACTCTTGCCGTCGTTGGATCAGTTGTGATTGGAGATGTTCATTGCGGTCGCCATTCACACAAATCCGCCATTATGGCCCATCCCCCGTATACCCATGGAATGAACCCACAACCACTTCCCATCACTCCTTCGTTTCCACTGGGCTTCACTCAGCCCTCCTAAGGTGACACTGCCGACCCCAGAAATGGTAATTTCCAGATACAGAACAGCTTCACCCGCCTCAAGATCAACATGGGTCTGCCCACTGTGAATGTTGTATTTTATATCTGGTGCTTGCTCCTGCCATTGACGTAGAGCGTCCGTCAGACCTTGCCAACTCAACTGTCCAGGCACATTATCGAATTCAGCCTTGAATGTGGTTGAGACATATGACTCCAACTCTTGCCCTTCTGGTGTCTCGTAATGCCAGTCATGCTTATTAAACACTTCGGTCGCGAGCTGAAATCGGCGTTCGAGTTCTCTGGTGATGGCTAGACGTTTGGTATCCGCTCCTGCCACTATCTCGGCCTGGTCCATAGCTCTTATGGCTGCATTCGTTCGGTCTAGCAATTCGTCGAGTGTAATACTCTGTCAGCCGCGACAAGATGTTGTTCCATACGTGTTGATGATCCTGCAGTCCATCGCCATACCCCTACCACTCTAACATCGCTTACGCCAGTCTGTCAAAATTTTCTTGCGCTTAGATCGGTCGTATACCCTTACCGTGCATGTGTAGACACGAAGAACTTCTACGGCACATCAACTACAATGTGGCGCGATACTTATCGCGAGGCTGTTCTTAGCAAGGTGGTGATGCGAGCGAACGCGAGGGAGCTGAAGACGCGATCACTTGTCAGTGAGATCGAGAGTCTTGGCGCAAGGAACAGGGGAAAGTCGATCGGAGCTCCCACACAACCTTCACCACAAGAGTTCTTGGGAATTTATGCAATTTGACATTTTTTTCAAGATGGCAGGTTTGCATGGAGGAACCTACGAATATACGAGGAACACTGTCAAGACTGAAAATCGCAGATACGGCGTCTTCTTGCTCAGACCAGCACACAGCCCATCATAGTCGCCCACAACTGTCCTTATATTCTCCTCGAACTCGACTACTTGGACACGCTCGCGAGCCATTCTGGATCACGAGCCACGAAGTGACAGTCGAAGAACTTTGGGTGTGATACCTGCGATTTTGTCAGCTCTTTGTCCAGACCTGAGGTACAACGAGACTTGGACCAACCACCTGCTGGTATGAGTCCGAGAAATTGATAAGATGAACGTCCGGCTTCCTTCCCATTCCATCGATCGGCTCGTGAAAGCGGAAAGCGAGGATGAGACGCATCGAAATCGCATAAGTCAGCCTGTTTGAGATACCCACCGCCGGACAGATCCTAGAGCCTGCTCCAAACGCTGAATGAGGTAGTGGGCTATCGTCATGAAGATATCTTTCCGGGTTGAAACTCCAAGCATCCGCACCGAATTGAGCAGTGTCGTGGCTAACGGCCTGCGAGTTCAGGATGACCGCCATGCCTTTTGGTATCTTGATACCTCTATACTCGATGTCCTTGGATGCTTGTCTAGGAATTGCGAATGGAGCTACGGTGAAGAAGCGCATCGTCTCCTTGTACAAGCTTACAAGGAGCGGCACCTTTTCTTCGCGGAAAGCACTATTCCACGCCGCTGTACGATCGCCAGAGTATGCTGACAGAATTGCTTCGTATACGGCCTCTTGAGTACTTTGTCCTTCGGGTGAGCTCAGCCAGGCTACACCCTGATAGACACTCGAAGCTACTGTATCCGGAGCAGCTTGAAGAAGCGATAAACAAGTGCCATGAATCTCTTCTTCCGAGAGTTTGTCCTCGCCCAGCGAATTGACAATACAGTCAACGGTCTCTCCAGCCGCAACTCTCTTCCGAAAAGAGCTGTACAGGATGTCGGTATGCTGAGCTCGCACCTTTTCGGCCATAATTGTCTCTGTGGTAGATTGAGGAATCCAGCGCAAGATCGGTACGTAATGCCTGAAAGTCTTTGTCGAGTTACGAACAGCAGAGATTGCATTGATAGACCACAGGAACCTCGTCATGAAAGCATCATTGACCTCGCCAAACCTCGCGCCATAGGTAAGAGACAGTGCAAGATCGAACACCACATGTCGTAAGTGGTAATACACATCCATTGGGACTTTTCCATTCTGGCCTTTGTTGTACATATCACGAATCAAAGCGACGCTGGTCGGCTCGACTAGGTGATAGTACTTTGGCCAATTTGGTTTGCCCAGAGCTCGCATACCTGCCATGCGACACTTGCGAATCTGAGGAGTCAGAGAAGTACCAGTGATGTCTACCCCCAGCTTTTCGACAAATTCCGGCTGATCAGGTCGATCACTGAGACTGTTGGATTGACCGACCCACATGTCTTTCATGGCTGCCCAGGCTGTCCATTCATCAGCAGAGCAACGGAATTCGCGAGGGTAGCATACAGTTCACGACAACAGTTCTCTGATTCCCAAGCCGGCATTGGAAGATATCGGTATTGAGCTGTCTGGCCCATTCAGCATATACTGTCGAGTCATTCTTCTTGCGCCTGCCTCCCAGCGCAGCGAGGTGACCGATGAATGGTAGCCCATTTGGCACTTCTGGAAGACCTTTGATCTTGGGAAAGTCGGTGGCGAATGCCTCGTACTTTTCTGCAGATTTAGAAAGATCGACACGCAGCACGCCATCACATTTGCTTACCAGCAGATAGCTTAGCAAAATTACTCCGAGCACATATGCTGCGAGTGCATATGCTGAATGCTCAAGGTCGCCCCAAATGCTGAACATGGTGAGCTCCTTCTCTGCTCGAGCTGATGCTGCTGACGGTATTATGCGCAACGAGTGCGGTATACAGTCGTCGCCGAACGAGCTCGGAAGCACTGCTTATCAATGCGTGGATAGGCACTTGTAGCTTTGGTGCGGAGCTGTCTATCAGGCCAAAGGCTGACATGGATTCAGAGTTGGCCGCTGCTGATAGGCATTTCACGTGAACCACGTTCGCTTCCTCGTACAACCATTTCAGGGGATAATATTGTGACACCTCATTGTAATCGATTCTGATGAAAGAAAGGAGGACACCTGCAGGTCTAATATTACATCTAATTCCTGTATCCGACCATACGCCGACGCTCAAACAAATCACATCTGGCTATATCGCTTTCTGCATCTATACTTCTGTCGGTATCACAATATTACAACGCCTTGACTTTGGCGCAATCAAGAAAATATTCTCCACTTCCATGCTCTCTGGAGTCGTCGAAGGTGCTAGCTTCGCACCACGACATTGTCTGAAAAAGGCAGCAGTTGTGAGGCGTAGCTCCATGTATGCGAGGTGAACGCCAATGCACACTCGCGATCCTGCTCCAAACGGACACCAAATCGCCTTGACCTCATCTCTTGATGCCAAATCACCAAGCCATCGTGAGTGGTCAAACTTCTCAGGATCTGGGAAGATATTCGGATCTCTGTGCAAGCTCCAGGCTTGTGTCGCTACTGTGGTGCCTCCTGGAATGAAGTACTTCCCGAATGTGACGCCTTCTGGTGGAGTTACTCGAGGCAGAGCAGCTGGTGCAGCGCCGTATAGTCGTAGGGTCTCCTTGATGACAGCGTTGAGGATAGGCAGATTCTCGACTTGTTCTTCTGTGAACGGCTCGTCCAGTGCAGCAACTTCTGCTTCAAGATCCCTTTGTAAAGCCGGATTCGATAGTACGCTCCAGATCAAAAATGTCAAAGTAGTCGCAGTTGTATCTGTTCCTGCGAACAGAAAGCTGCCAGCTTCCACTATGGTCTCCCTATCCGTAAGGACTGGGTCATCTTTCTCTGCCTCATCCAGTACTCTCGAGAAGATATTCTTTGCTTCGGAGGCGCCTTTGCTGTTCTGCACGGCAATCTTTCCTCTCTCCAGTAGCACTGGGTTTCCTTGGAACATGTTCTGTATAGCCGGAAGAGGGATCAGCCGTAAGATCTGATAGAGTGTTGGGAAATTGTATGCCAGTGCATTGCCGCCGCCGTTGACTCCTGATCGTGCAAGCATGAGATCGGGTTTCGCGCGTTCAAGCATGTTGAATGACTCCCCGAACATCAATGTGGCTGCGATGTCACCAGCCATAAGTGGAAACCATTTGAAGATGTCTACTTCCGAGCTGGTCCGGGCCTCTCTCTTCATGCTGGTCATGGCAAAATCGATTCGTTCCTGGACAGTGCCTTCCCAATGTGTTCGCAAGGAATTGAGAGTGAAGCCTCGAGAGAGAAGCTTCCTTCGAGCAGCATGCGCCGATGGGTCTGATGTCTGAAAAAGTCCATATGGGGCTTGGCCAGGTGGTGTCGGATTCAAATATTTGTACAAGTCGGTCTTGAGAAATCGCGTGCCAATGCGATGGATTTCCTTGAATGCTGTGGGATCTGTGATGATTACTTCGTTGGGGCCTGTACGGACAAATGGCCCGTATTTCTTGACCAGGTCGTAGGCTATGATAAATGTTAGCAACCACTTCGATGAACGGAGTACCAGTTCTGATTGTGCCTTACTGTGGTGAGCTTCGCGTTTCTGAAAAGCCGTGGCATATTTTCTAGGAATCGATGTGATCGGTGCGTACCAAGGGCCAGGGATTCGGTGTAGGGGAGAAAGTCTTGCATTGTAATATGCCAGTGCTATTTGATAAATCAAGAAAACAGCCGCGAGGGCACCAGACAGCTGGAAGAGTCCGATCTCGATCATGGTGGGTTGAGGAGACACTCTGAGTGTGTGCAAAGTAGTTTGGGTGCGGATGAATCGCAGAGTTGTTGCATCAAGCAGGAGTCTTTGGAACTCACATTGTTATACTTGTCTGTTGAACATTCGAATGCATTGATGTATGCTTGGCATGGACTTTGCAAACCCCGGCGCAGATCGCCATTGCGCTATGCGGCACGGCTGATGCACGATGACACTGCCATCGCCGTTTCAGCATCGGGAGCGCAGAGCGTTAAACAACCAATTATCGGGCAGAAATTAGTCTCCTTCTCCGTCAACCATGGGGATTCTCGTCTGTATTGATTTGGCCCAAGGAAGTTTGATCGAGCAGAGTGTCTGCCTCTTTAAAGACCCCGAATCTCCGTGCGTGAACTGTGCGTGTATGGCGTCAGTTCTGACGCCGATCAGTGCGACCGCAGGAGTCACTGGACGTGTTCCTCGGTGCGAAGATAGCGATGGAGAAAGGGAAAGACCGCCATATTGCAGGGTGCTGTGCTGTTGTTTCAAGGAAAGAGAAAGCATGTGAGATGGTGACGCGCTTCTCGTGCGGACCGAGCTCCGTGTGCCCAGGCCTGCTTGGCATGAGTATGCATTTTCTAACGTAGGGTGGTAGGTACTCGTAAATCATATGGATTAGCATTGCTCGTAGCTAATTTGATCTTAGTATGCCCGATCGGCCTGGAAGCATTCCGACTTGTACAGCTTTAGAGCCGTCTCTTACTGCCAACGGCAAAGGCCCGAGCCTGGCCTCCGTATGTGCTCCTCCATTCTCTTACATCACCAACGCTTCATTTGGTATGGAAACCACAACAAGGGTATTTGTGAATCGGACATTCTACGCCTCGCTTTTCCTACGAGATCTTATGAGCGAATGGCTTCCAATATCAGAAGGTCCTGCTGGCTACGACCTACAGATTCGCAAGTCCGTTTCCACAGTGATCTTGGGGGCATTGATTGGATGTTAATAGAGCTGTCGCTTAGGCCTACCGGCAGTGACATGGCGTTTGTCATCGCCGCCTATAGACAGGTCTGAGTTAGTGCGCGCATATGCAAAGCTTTTGGAGTGCAATCTGACTGACCAAAGCCAATAGCATTACGCTAGCGAGGTTCTTCATCTTGTGTCAAGATCGTGGAGACGTAGACTCTTGTATCCTCAATATCACAATGTGCCAAAGTCCTGAAGAGCGTGATAGCTGGGCTTCGTTGATCCCTCAATTTCGATTGGAATGTTGGAAAAGGCTCCGAGTGCACCAGATGCTGCTATATGTATGGCACGCAAGTCCTTGCAACAAAATGGATATGGTTGGGACTCCTTGTTTAGTTCTCTCGGATGCATGATAGCCCGTCGAGAGGTTGGACTGGACAACTTTATCGTCACTTGTCACAATGCCGGTATCCAGGCAGCGAAGGATGACTCTTGTTGTGCTGAAACAGGTAGCTGGATTACCGCATGCGTTTCTCTGCATAGCTATTCCAACGTAGCTGGCTACTAAGCGATGCCAACCCTTGGACCAGCCCGAAGCTCGCCTTCAAGCTCGCTTTCACGAACTCCAACAGCTGCATATGCGAGGATGGCCATGCGTACGCGTCCATCTCGAGGTAGCTTTGCTCTACGATGGCCCGCAAGCTCGAAGATGAAGATGGCTGGCGTACTACGTCAAGGGAACAGGCATGTCAGTAACGCAAGCATATGCTTTAAGCTTAATACCGCCTGCTTTTTGATAGCTCACTCTTTGTGCGCCTTGCATTCCAAATGACTCCTTCCAATCGCAGAGTATGTCCTGAACGTGTCCATGAAATACATGCACGTGTTGCGTAGTGCTTTCGAAGAAAGTGAAATCCACACTCTGTAAAGACTGCGGCGTGAGAGGAGGATGTTCCGTCTTCCAACTCCGGCTGAGGGGTTTGGGTATTCAGGCTTTTTGCCAGGTCGAGGGTCAAGGAAGATATGGCGAGGTCTGTCGTATAAGGTGTTCGATAGCAGCGTGAAGCCTCGGGTCTCGTGACAGATCGCGACCTCGTGTTCACCAGTAGACGCTTAAAGCGTACAATCCTGGCTTGGGCAAATGCCTATACCGTGTGTTCTGTGAGAGTACCTGAGTCCAGTGGAATGTGGCGTTTCTGCTCGGGAACAAAGGGTTGCATCTTCGGCTTTCGCGTACGACAGGTCATCTAAGAGGGTTGCTAATCATCAGCGATGCAGGAGGCATTGGCCGAATAATATATGATCTGATAGTGAGCAGGTTTGCGCGAATTGTGCGCGCCCAATTGGCAGTGCGTGCCTGCCAGTCCGAGAGCTCGATGGTCTATCCCATGATTCCCATCGTGAGCCGACTAGGTAGCCTGGTAACGGACGCTTTCCGCCAAAGGTCTACCAGCATTGCATTGCGAGAGCATGTGAGCCTACTGGTCAGATGACCATTTTCTTCTTCGAGGACTATTGGCAATCGCGAAGCCCATCGTGCTTCATCGACGCGTGACAAGAGATAGATAAATAGAAGTGGGTGTCGTAGTTAAGAAGGAAGAATTCAGCAACAACTTGAATGTTGAAGAAGCTCGCCGCCAAGCCGGCGGGATTGCAGTCCCGTTCCGACCCTTGTACAAGCATCATCGTCGTCGTTCATCACAGCCCACAGCAAAAAAAAAGACATATGAGTGTCACAAGTGTCTTGTACGAGGAAGCATGGCTCCCTTGGCCCTCCAATCCATTCTGGACTCACAACCCTATCCGAGACACTGACAACGTCACGGTTCGCTTTAATCGATCAAAGGAATACTTGTTTGAGCGTTCAGCAAGAGGCTCCTTCGAACCCGGAAAGAGCAAGCAGAGGGGCATGAAAGAACTGAGAAATACGTGGTTGAACTACTACGGTTGGAGTATCAATTTGGTAAAGTCGGCGCTGAGCGAAGGTGGTCGTCATATGCGCGATCTTGGTCCATCATTCGTCTGCACCAAGTCATGCAAAGGCCTCATACTCAGCCAGATTGTCGAGCAGCTTCATACGGAGCTCGACCTTCTTCATCTAGAGGGTGATCTCAGGCCCGGCTGCAGGTGATCATGTCTGTGAGATACGGCTGAAAGACACATGGTCCAAACGGGAGCAGTCTGCCAGATTCTCCCAACGACATTATCAAGAGCAAGAAGCTCAGTCAAGCCTCCTGCAGTGGCTAAGCGGTCCTCGCGACAGGTTTCGATCGGCTTTCGGTCCAGTCAGAGCGCTCTCCCTTTAAGCAGCAAGCTCCACCTCTGTGGTGCTTCGATGAAGGCTGTTCCGAAACGTGCTTTCAGCTCCTTCACTCATAACCTGACTCGCCAGGATCATCTCTACAGGCTGAGAGAGCTCTCTAGAAGCATTCTCGCTTGTTTGCTGGCCTTGTTTCACTGTCTTAGAATACATTGTGTCTTTCTGGCACTAACGATACCGTGAGATAAGTGCATTGCAGGTTTCATTCGCAGCAACTTGTTCCCTATCAAGCACTTCATGCTGTACCATCTAATCTCACCTGGAAGAGGCTGTGTCATTAGACTTGCTAACTTTCCCTGTCACGTTTTCGCGGCCACAGATTGCATGGACGATGTCGGGATGTTCATACCGCTTGGCCACACTCACGTCTTCGTCGGCAATGTTCGAGCTTCAGTCAGAGCAGACGACGCACATGAAGTCATACATATCAAAGATTCGAAGAAACTTGCAGAGCAATTTTGGGAGGGGATGACGGCATTTGTCAAAGATCCAGCTAACAGCAAACCCGATCACACAAAATTCAAATGCACCGAGGAGCAGGGCGCGAAGCTAAAGGAGGTCGTAAAGAAGAGAATCACGCAGATCGTCGAAAGCGCGTACCCAGACGGTCTCGGGTGGATGCAACACCCTGAATCACAAGAGATCAAACAGTACGCCGCCTCGGCTTGCTTTCATACCAGTCGACTCTTCGAGAAAAGCGAAGCTCAGCAAGACGAGTTCGAGGAAAGCAGCACGACGGGCGCCTACATCGTGCAAGCGATGTATGAACTCATGTACTGCAACGTACAAGATGCATCCCCAGCTTATGGATTTGTGGCTCAGCCAGGAGAAGAACCTTACTGGTTGGACAAGATCGACGAAGAAGGTGTGCCAACTCAATCTCTTCGAGACTTCGGCTTCGACGACCCGTACACTGCACCGATGCCGCCGCTGGAGCTCGAGCTCGACTTCATTTGGCACGAAACCAAATCAGAGTGGGTCACGCAATCGGAATACAGGCAGGACCCTCCGGCACGAAAGAAATCTGTAAGGTTCTCGACGCTACCTTTACGATAAGTGATCCATCACACTACTGATCTAGGCATTCAGTTGATCCCACTTCATAGCCAAAAGAACCTCAGCCTGAACCTCCTGTCCCTCAACCGTCGCCGTCTTCTCAAAAGACCGAATCTTTCCCCTCTCAAACCCAGCATAATACAAAACATCCGACAGATTCTCAATCTTGCCTTTAGACTGATACTTCAACTTATCCTCCAAAGCAACTTGATACTGTCCATCCCCAGCCTCCTTCGTTTCCTGCTTAATAGAAATCACAATCGCATAACCTTTGGGTTGCAGGGCATAAATCGTATGTTTAAGACCACCGTAGAGATACTTAGGGTCTTCCGACGCTACACCGAATACTGCGTGAGTGTAGTGGTCCATGTCCAGTTTGTCGGCTGCTTTGACTGAGGTGTTGGGGATATCTTTGACTGTTGCCGCATCGGGTTCGACTTGAGATGCTACTGTGATTGTGGGTCCGAAGGGTGTTCGTACGGATTCTGTTGCTGTGTAGAGGGATTGAGCGATCGATGCGTCTGAGACCAGGACGTTGGAACCTCCATGGATACTGAGTCGATCGCCGAATTCGTCGAGGACTTGGGAGAGGATGTTCAGGGTTGCTGCTTGAGCTGACATGATGCTCGTCTTTATGGTCGTTACCAGGCTGTAATGTCAATCCTCTGGCTCTTTGCCGGGTTTCTTCGAGAATCCAGTGAGTGGCGTCTTGATTCCTTTCGGCCGGCACTTGCTAATTTCTGCTGATGCTGCTGGCGGACAAGGCCAGAGAATGGGGCGGAAATGTGCAGTGAAGACTGTTGACTCGGGCGTTGTCGAGAGCCGTGAAGTTGCAAAGCGTGATCGTTAAGTACAGAACCATGACAGTCGCTTCAGCATCGACATAGAGATGGGTCCCGGTCGCCCGACCTTCGGATGACGTCTAAAGGTACCTTCCAGAACCAGACTAGTGCACTGCCGAAGTGGCTGTTGTGCTATGTATCGAAGCGTTGTTGTAATATCAGTTCCACTCTACCGTTCACAACATAAGCTAACGTTTGATGACCTTGAATGGACATACATGCAGTCATGATCGCATCTCGTTCCTGCAGTCAATCAGTCCTTGTCAGAAAACACAATCCGTCTTGAGCCGGAGATTGTCCGGACATCGTAACCGAGTTTGTCGCTTCACAGTGCGAACAACCTGACACTTGTTGTCACACTTCCAATACTTTGTAAATCAGCTGCATTCTTTCAATGTCAGTCTTGCTGAGAGATTGAAGCGCTAAGAGTGCAACTACTTGCAAGGATCATGGCCTGTTAGGCAGCGGCGGCTAGGAAGCTTTCTGGTCTGTAGGAAACGAGCAGCATTCTTAGAGATAAAGGAGCTGATCTGCACCTTTCGAACAAGCATATGAAGCGCTGGCATGGATGCAGCACACTTCAGCCCAGCTAGAAGGAAGGCATGGAATTGTACCGATCGATAGATGAGGTCCAGTCCTGATCTTGCTTGTTCAAGGATCGTCCAAAGCCTTTGGAACTTTTGCTGCCATTCTGTATGTCTCGTAATCATGGCCACGGTCTTGATCGTTCTAGACAGTTGTTGTCCCTAGCGCGTATTGAAACGCAAGGCTGTGCTCATCTGGCTGCGAGCGGCCATGCGGCACAGCTCAGCGGCTACAAAGTCCATGAGATGTCTATAAGAGTCTGTATGTATGAGAGGTACGAATGCCACCACATCTCACAGCCAACTTCGAACTTTCAAAAGACATAGCACTGTAAGCCGAAACAGTATCAGGCATTGTAAGCACATCTGATGATTCAGCAGATCTGTTCTTTACAGCAATAGACAGACATACATATCTTGGAAGATGTCGGACAAAGATCGTGTATGCATCGAAGTCTTTCACCGGGACGAGCTTTCCATTGGTGATGCCAACCGTGGACGCTATGGCTTGGCGATTTACCACTGGGCTATCTTGGTTCGACCCAAGGACATCAAGCGCATTGGATCAAGTACATCTTACGACACCACTGATGGCGTTCGACTCGACCCGCATTTCAGAGATCTCAACCCTAATAGAGACTGGTGGTTCCGAACCCGATCTCCGGTCAATCCCCTGGCAACTGGTCACTTCCTCGGTGCGGTCGTTATCGGAAACTTCCAAAAACCATGACCATTGATAATCTTGAAGCCTTGCTGGCGAGAGTGGCTCTGCCGCGTAAAGGCCAGACGCCGGAGGAGAATTGCGCTACATGGATTCAAGATGCCATCAGAGCATTGCAGCAAGCAGGTTGTGCAGAGCAATTGGACGTCGCCGAAATCATGAGGCGTGCCATGGATATGGGCGATCAGGTTCTGAGGAATGGGCGTCCGAAAGACAGCCAAAACATGTTCAAGAATGTGACTTCCAGGCCGGATTAGGCCAGTTTTCAAGAGGATCGATCTTGTCTAGCCCTTGGCCTGGTCCAGGGGTTGATCGAATAGCCTCCAGAGTTCTCGCTCCGCTCCTAGCTCCTCTTCATAGCGCTCGATCATTTCATCTAGCATCTCATAGAATTCAGGTAGAAGATTCCGATTGTATTGTGCTTTAGTGTACTCCCAATATTGGGGATACCAGCCAGAGCATTCCCAGTCAATAATGGCCATGACTTTGCCATCTCGGACCAGTATATTCTGCACGCCGAGATCTCCATGAGTGAATCTCGTTTCGTACTTCCGTGCATGTACGCTAGCCACCTGCTCCCCAAACACATCCTTGACTTTCTCATTTGGAACGCCGCCTCGAATGACTTGGTGAAATTCAGCGCTATTCTCGAAAGGTCCAAAGAGCTTGACTGAACCAACGCGGACATCCCGACAAGGACCGCCCGACGTCGAAGAGATCTTGCTGGCTTTCAGCGGCTGCAGTGCACGAAGCTGTTTCATATATCCTGCTACTTCTGTGACTATTCCGCGTCTTTGCTCGGATGTCAGATGTCGCCAAGCAACGTCGAGAGTCTCGCAGTTTTTGAAGAATTGCATCTCAATTGCTAGCTTGCCGTGCCAGCGGTGCGCTCGGTAGATGTGAGGCACAGGTATGGTCGTGTTTTCGGACACGTATCGAAGCGCCTCCAGCTCTGGCGCTTCGCAAGGCCATTTGAGAAGGTGTGATGGGCTAATGAGAAATCCTGCAGGCCATTTGCAATCGCCAATCACGCCAAAAAGTCGCCTTGCAAGCCAAATGCGGAGAGACAGAAACATCTAGCAGGTAAGATACGCGCAAGAACAAAGCGGACGCAGGTGCGAGTCTGAAGGTCGAGGTGTCGCGGACGCGCCCTGGGACGGAGAGCCGGAGCTCCGTCCGCCGAGCTGTGAGAAACAGACCACGAGGCCAAAGATTTCATCTTGTCCTACGAACAACACAACCGACCAAATATATCCTTCCATTCCTCCAAGATGACGACGTAGTTCGATGAAGCAGCCTGATGTGCGAAGAGATGCTTTCAAAGGCATGAATTTCCGCTCAAGGCAGAAACTTGGCCCGAGAGAACCACTGAAAGCATCTTCCAAAAGGCAAACAAATCTTCGAAAACTGTCGACAGCATGCACTCCATGAGGCTGCGCTGCTTTTCGAGCTCCGAGCATGGTCCTCCCGACCGTTGCAGTTTAAATTTTGTAGAGGCAACTTCCAGATGAACATCGAAGACACAGCTGGAAGCTCAGCAAATTGAAACTGGCCCTGAAGTTTCCAAATGATAGCCAAGTCCTTCATCGCCATATTGGGAAGGAAGCGTGTGAAACCCCTGAAGTGAGCCTTATGCTGTCCTTCGAATGTCTGCCACAGGTGCTCAAGCCTATGGTTTTGATGTTGGTGGCGTGACATCTGTGAAGTAGGGTCAAACCCCGAGAGAGAGAGCTACGCCGCGCATGATGAGGCTCACTTTCGAACTGCACTTCGATGGAGTCATCACTGATCTAAGTCGGCGGCTGATTTCACAGGCTTAGTCGTAGCCATGAGTATGAACCGTTTCCTAAGAGAAGAGGGCAGACGTATTTCTGCTTCCGATGAGGTTCAGGCTACTGGTGTGTCAAGACTAGACTTGGGAAGCACTGTGCGAAGGTGTGCTTCAGAATCGGCATCAGTCAAGTTTCCGTAGATAAGCGACGATGTTGTTACTCATGTTCACTTTAAGTTCGTGCTTCGAGAGAGACATCCACTCACCATAGTCGGGATTTGAGCTTGCAAGCTGGGTTTTATCCATCGTCGCGAAGCATCTTCCAGCTGGGCAACGAAACAATGTTTCGGCTCTTCAAAAAGCGCAGATTTCTGGTCCATTGAGATTGGAAGCAATGAGCGTGGCACAGCCACGTCTACAGGAAACACGATGCATTTGGGTATCTTATGCTATGAACGCTCACTTGCTCAACTCCTTCCTAGCTCCCGAGACTGCTTTGCTCGGCTGAGCTTTCCATTCGTCGGACTTTACACGACGGTGGTCTTTTCCCACCGCCTCCTGCTCGGCAACGGCAGTCTTCTCCTGTCGCCAAGCGCCATCCACGCAGTCGCAGAGGCATCCTTCCGTCGGACAGCCGTCGCCTGAGCAGGCGACGAACCACTCACGCAGGCAGGCTGCATGCCCGCTATGGCCACACAGAAGACACGAAGTGAAGAGCTTTGAGCCCTCGGTCTTGTATGGACTATTGTCCATCCAGCACACTGGGCAATTGTCCTGCTTCGTTCGGCAACTCTGACAGCGGAGTGTGCTCGATCCGCCACCCATTGGCTTGCTGCATTGGCCACACATGAGATGGACTTCATTGTCCTTAAGGAAGTCTTCATACACCGCTGGATATGCTGGGTATGCAAGCTTGCGCAGTAAAGCGGCTTCTTCAAAGAGCTGATATTGCAGTAACTGCTCGTGATACGTGGACAGGATGCTCTCCACTTGCAATGGCTGTAATCCTGCCTTCATAGGTTGCTCGAAGGACTGCTGGATGAGGTTTGGTACTGCCTCAGGGTCCCAACCCAAGGAATTGACGAAGTAGTCGACATAGGAAGACACCGTCTGGTGAATCTCTGGAACAGGTAGAGGATGAGTGCGCGGCAGCAGTGGTCCTAAGAGCAATAGAAGAAGCGCAGCCATTTGTGGATAAACTTGATCAGTAGTGTAGAAGTCGACCAGCTTTTTCAGCATATCAATGAGCGTCCATATCTTCGTCTCTTCAAGGTCAACCTCGGCTGCATCGATGACACTATCTGTCGGTGAAGCGGGTTCTTGGGAGAGAATGTTGTCGATTACGCGTGTCGATATATCGTTATTGGGCGCCTTTGGTGCAAACCCGGAGTGCGCCGGCTGATCAAACCCTTCACTGCCGACAGGGTCGCGTGGTGGCAGAACGGGACCGTGCTCAATAACACGATGTACTGGTCCATCCTGGCGATATGCAAAATCTGTCTCTTCGGTGCTGTCGTGTCGAAGCTTTTGAAGGTCTTCGTGTGAAGCTTCCATACTGGTATTCCCGGAGTTCTGCCTCGTGTTCACTGCACTGAGTGTGCCAGAGCCGTTGAAGAACATTGTATGTGGTGCGGCTCCTATCTCTTCACTCTCGTTGATCGACGCTGCGTCTTCGATCGGAGGACGTGGGCTTCTCTCGCGTGTAGGATGTGCAGCGACCATCGGAAGCCCGCTGGCGCGTGTGCTTTCGAAGGAGCTTGGAAAAGAAGGGCCTCGGGAGCCTGCAGAATCTTCGAGGAAACGAAAGCTCTCGCCACTGCCATGATTCTCTAATTTCGCTGGGGGGATCTTGACACCGTGAACGTCCACTGGATCTAGATCGAGAGCATTCTTGGATTGGTTGCTCCAGCGCTTCACCATTTCGTTGCGTTCTGTCTCCTCTGCATACGACTGGTTGCCTTGCATGTCAGTGAGATTTGTTATGGTAAGTCTGCGTCCTTGATCTAGTTGCTGAGCTTGGTCTGATCGAGGTGGTGATGCCTGTGCCGATGCCAATGATGGCGGAAGCGCGATGTGGTCGTCTTTGTCAAGCTCTGGCAGAAGCGGTTGGTGACGCAAAGTGTGATTCTTGCCATTTTCTGAAGGCCGAGCCAATGGCGTTGGTACGTTCGAAGTACTCTCGGGCATGGCGAGCTGCTGCGTTATGGTGGACATTGGCCGCATACTGGCGGGAGACTCTGCTGGTGACTTCAGGTGCTGTGCTGCTAGCTTGGAAGCTAGATTCTCTATCGAAGCTGATGTCTTGCCGTTGACTGCTGGTGACGATCTCTCGGGCTTGCGCTGACGTGCCAACCTCTCTTTGAGATGCTTCGTCAAGCAAAAGCTGATGATCTTCCATGTCTGTGAGGCCTGCAAGAAGCCGATTGCTTCCAGGTATTTGACATTTTCTGAGAAAGCCTCCTCGATCGCCTTGATGAACTCTTCGCCGCTGCGCCCAAGTGGAAGCTCTGGGTCGATTCGCTTCGCCACATAAGCAACATAGTTGCGGTTGTTGTGACTTGGGAGTTGCCCGCGGCACGCCATTTGTTGTGGTCGGAATGATTTCCGGTTCAACAAGATGTCGTCGAGCTTGATTGTGGCAGAGAGGTTCTGGTTGCGAGCGGGAGTGTTGATATTTGAGAACCTGCCGCTGCTGCTCGTCCTCGTCTGACGCTTGACAGGCAGCACGCTGAGAAACGCCTGGTCGAGCGAATCGTCACCAAGACTTCGACTGAGGAAACTTGTCTCGGGACTTGTGCTAAGAGGAGAGCTGTGTTTGGGGTGAAGAGAAGAAAGTGGTTGTGGCTTCGGAACGCGGCGCTGTTTTCGCACCTGAGCAACGAAAGCAAGCTCGCCAAGCGGAGAAACGTCGATTGCTTGCAAGTTGCATCTATCGATGACTTTGGAAGTGTGATGGATATCAGTCTGGAGAAATGTGCCTTCACGCCCGACTGTCCACAACAAATCTTGCGAATGCCAGAGGAGGTCAGTGGGAGCCGAAGGATACGGCCACATCTCACGAAACGGAAGGAGCGGCCGGCGGAAGTCCCATATGTGCAGCACTGGATGGTCTCGATCATATGCAGCAACCACCTGCGTACACAGCCCTGCGCCATTGTCCTGTGGCATCAACGACTGGCAAGAAGGTCTCCATCTGGCATTCATGACGGGATGCGGCGTCTTGATCTCCCAAGCTGCCTTCCTAGGGCGATTGGTAGAGACATCAAATACTCGTATGGTCTTATCACTACCGGCACTGACGATATGTTTTCCGTCCGGATGCCAGTCGACAGTATTGCAGGCGCCCATATGTGCTGGAATCCTGATTTTGGCCGCTTTTAGATTTCTCATGTCCCATCGCTGAATTTCGCCAGTGTCTGTCGCGAAAGCAAAGTCTAGTCCTTCAGTCGGCGACCACTTGACGTCCCGGACACCCTCACTCTGGCCCGAATACTTGCGCTTGCTGGCGATCATGCTTGCTTGGCTTCGGACGTCTCGCACATCACGGATATCCCACAGACGGACAGTGCCATCTTGACTGCCCGATAGCAGTAGACTACCTTTATGAGGATTGAAGGTCACATTGTGTACTTGTCGAAAATGCTCGTGCAATTGAGCTGCCTGCAATCCGGCATGGCCAAGATCGTACACAATGATTTTGCCACTCGAGGTTGCTGCAGCCACAAAGTTGCCTGTCTCGCCCTTCGCCCATGCTACGTCGGCAATATCGATTGAATAGATATGTCGAGGTTGTCCAGCTGCCGTGGTCGGTGTACTTCGGATTGCCGTCCTAAGGTTGAAATCCTCCGCGCACCGGCCATCTTCGATTCTGACGGTCTTGAAAATTTCTTTTCCAGCAATAATAGCATGGCTTCCGCTCTCATTTATGCTTATTGTTCGAATCTCCAGTCCTGTCTTGTGACTTGTGGTCGCATTCTGCGTCTGGCTCAAAGATGCCGAACGCATGAACTGGCTTCCGCCGTGAGAGAAGCGGTCATTGTCTCGGGCACCTTGAGGACTCGGAGCTCTCGAGGAATATCCCAAGAACCGCGACGCCGCGTCCCTTGCTCTCTGCAGAGGCCTAGGCTGCGGAGCCGGTAACGGTGGAGCCTGCGGAGCTGGAAGAGGTTGCCCTGTGTTGCGCCTGTGGTTTGCCGAACGATCCTGGCTCATGGTGGCAGCTTTCCAAGAGACCACACCCACTTCATAGCAGGTGCAGATGAAGCGATTCCGATTTTGGTCATGCTACTGATACCAACAAAGGTGTTTCGCGTCGATCTCGATGGTTCTTGGGAGATGGAAAAGGGAGATGATCATAGACCGAGCTTTCGCCATCAAGTGGTTGATTTGCTTGGCACTCGGCGGACGCGACGGACGCGTTTCTGGCCTGCCCCAAATCGATCGACTTTGCTCTTCACTTCACCAATATCATTGCTGCAATCTCTGCAGCAGCGCTGATTAATCAGGCTGTAGGGCCATACACACAGCTTGTCATCGGCTGACAACAAGGCGAAGGAGCGCTCGAGTCTAAGAGACCACAGCACCCTCAAGAGCTGGTCGTCTGAACAGACCTCTTTACATGGTTGAGCCGAACGCCGTTGCATTTCCGTCCGACCTCAGCTTGATAGTGAGCAGATAGGAGCCAGAACATGTTACTGGCTCCTCTGCAAAGGCCAGCGTTGAACCTCCGCGCTTCTCCGCCGCCTCTGCAATTACTTTTGTGCTCAACACTTCACCCAAGTTTGTTCCAATGTCAGACTCGTGTGAGCTTTGGACCTGAGGTCTTTTTCCGCAAAACCTCATTCAGCACAAGTTCAGGCCGACTCGCACGTCGCCGATGGTCACCAGAAGATGACCACATCTTGCTCTCTATGGTCAAACAAGGCCTCGACGATGACCATATTGGGAGAGAGTTGAACAGGTCATTGGCGGGAGTGGCGGCCAGACGATGGCGACTTGGTTCAAGCTCTGAAGAGTACCGACGCCCTGATTTCTATCGTCCCTGGACCCAAGACGAGCACGATCGAGCTTTTGCTCTTCTCGAGGAAAAGTACTCCATCTCTGCCATAGCTTCGGTACTCGGGAGATCATACAAGGCCGTCCAACATCGTCTGAAAGATGTTCCGAAAGACTTAGCGATAGCAACACGAAGGAAGGGGGGGGG